>CM043698.1:11415000-11680000 GCA_023935145.1 Bretschneidera sinensis
CAACAACGGGAATACACGTTTTCACTGCTGTAAAATTGTCTCAAAATTGTATGGACAATTCATTAGTTATATGCTGCTGATGTTTCATGGTTAATTCCCCCCTTCCCCCAACCCCTAAAGTGATCTTTTCTGATGATGGTGTTGGGTGCAGGGTAGCACAAACTTAGAGGCCATCCAAATCATCAAGAAGCCTGGAGGATCTCTGAAGGATTCCTTTTTAGATGAAGGGTAGGCTATGGGCGCCTTTATTTCCTTGTGCATTAGCTCTACTTATAAAGGGTTTGGTGGAGTTAGGTATCTCATAGGTTAATTCAAGCAAAAAGGAAAAAAAAAAACTTACAGTTTGCAGTGTGCATCATGTATATTCCTTGTGCATATATTCTGAAATTATATTATGCCATTTTCAGACTACTGGCATACATAAATCCTTGTCTTAGGGCAAGCATAGCTTAAATAATTTATCCTTTATAGGATTCAGATGTTTTGTATTGGTTTTCTCATTTTTGGAAATTCCTACCCTTTTGTGAATATGTTATTTTTATTTTTTTTCAATAATCTAATATTGATTACTGAATTATTTTCTCTTTCAGATTCATTCTTGACAAGAAGATAGGTCTTGGACAACCAAAACGCATAGAGAATGCAAAGATTTTGGTTGCCAATACTGCAATGGACACTGATAAAGTGAAGATTTACGGGGCTCGTGTACGTGTTGATTCTATGTCTAGGGTTGCTGAGATTGAAGGTGCTGAGAAGGAAAAAATGAGAGAAAAAGTGCAAAAAATCCTAGCCCATGGGATTAACTGCTTCATTAACAGGCAGTTGATTTACAATTTCCCAGAGGAACTCTTTGCAGATGCAGGTGTACTTGCAATCGAGCATGCTGATTTTGATGGTATAGAGCGCTTGGCTTTAGTAACTGGTGGTGAAATTGCATCAACATTTGACAATCCAGAGTCAGTTAAACTTGGGCATTGCAAGCTCATTGAAGAAATTATGATTGGTGAGGACAAATTGATCCATTTTTCGGGTGTTGATATGGGTCAGGCTTGTACAATTGTTCTAAGAGGTGCAAGGTACATTTTTGTCATGCTGTTTGTTCTTCTCTTTCGAGCTCATATGATGTTTTTGAGTTCTGATTCAGTGCTGTTGCTTCTGAGTGCTATTATGTGGAATGTAGTAACACATACACAATCTCTTAGCAATGCATGCAACTACCTCTTGTTGGATATCAAGAGCTTGGCATTATTCGCCTTTTGACATGTCTAATTTTGGCGTGTTATTATTTTTTGGCAGCCATCATGTTCTTGACGAGGCTGAGAGGTCTCTTCATGATGCACTGTGTGTGCTGTCTCAGACAGTCAATGACAGCAGGGTTTTGCTTGGAGGTGGATGGCCTGAGATGGTGATGGCAATGGAAGTGGATGAGCTAGCACGAAGGACACCTGGGAAAAAGTCTCATGCTATTGAAGCTTTCTCAAGGGCACTTGTGGCCATTCCAACGATCATTGCCGACAATGCCGGTCTTGACAGTGCTGAATTGGTAGCTCAGCTCCGTGCAGAGCACCACAAGGAAGGATGCAATACCGGGATTGATGTCATCTCTGGATCTGTAAGTACTAAAATCGCAGTATTGGAAGTAGAATTTGAATATGTTATGGGCTTATAGACGATGCACAAAGCACGCTGGTCTCGCCCTTTGTGGGGCTTGTTTTAGGCTTCGACGTCTCTGAATGGGACCATGTACCAGCTTCTTAAAAATTGTAAATTCTCTGTTTCTGCTCTCTAACATCGCTTCTTTACTTTGACAGGTTGGTGATATGGCTGAGCTTGGAATCTCTGAAGCCTTCAAAGTCAAGCAGGCTGTTTTGCTATCTGCAACTGAGGCTGTTGAGATGATTCTTAGAGTTGATGAAATCATTACTTGTGCTCCAAGGAGGAGAGAAGATAGAATGTGAAGATTAGTGAAATCTTTTGGTTTGCAGAAGACCATCTGTGATGATGTGTGCCTTTTTCTTGGCATCTCACTGATATAGGCTTACTATCTTTATGATTTGTTGTTGATTTGCAAGACTAGTGAAATTTTTGTTGGCTATTATTAGTTTTGGGTGAAGGAATATGTATTCAGTTCTGTTTGGTGTTCCTTCACTTCTGAAGTTAATGCTGGGTAGATGTTCCAAATTTTGGGTTCAGAATTGATTAGATAGTATTGTGATTCTGAATGGTATCCATGTTAGCGTGTTCTGCAATGTTTATTAGCCTTTTCTCTTTCCTTCACTGTTTGAAGTTCTCTCTGGTGGAGTTTTGGTTTGAAAATTACGAGAATTCCCCGTTCAGCTTGGCAGACTTGCCTGCACTTTCGTTTTGTCTTGGCGTTTGGGGTTCTATTGTCCTAGCGGATAAAACGACATTTCTGCAGTTATGTTTGAATTTGTGCATGGGTCGCATATTCATGAAGAAGTTGGGGATTTGACATAGGATTTGGCTGTCTGAGATAAACTGATTTCTCTTTCTAGATTTTTTTTTTGTGAGGTTAATTTGGAGAAATTCTTAGATGTGTCGGTTAAAACATTGTTTTTATTTTGGGTACATCATAATTGCTCATTATTTGGGTTTCACTTGTATATAAATTAAGTAAAAATAATAAATAACCATAATCAAACTTGAATTATTATATAATCGTATTAAAAAAGCGGTTATGTAAACAGTAAAAATGCAGTAAATAAGTATTTTTTAATAAAATATTTATTTTAAAATATTTAAACGTAGATTGAATGAGATTATATTGTTTTAGCTTTTAAATTATATTATACAGTGATTAATATAATTTTCTTGATTTGATAAAATTTTGTTTATTGTAATCGGTTGCAAAATTTTAATAATCAAACCGAACCAAAACCAAAAGTTTGCTTACCTAAAGAAATTATTTGATTTCTGGTAAAGATTGTGAAAAAAAATTGAAGTTTTGGTTATAATTACAATCTCATCAAATTTTGTGATTACTTAACCACGTCCAACCGTACTTGTATAAACGGTTGTGATGCACTTGGTCTAAAGGGTCTAAAGTGAAGCTACAAGATACAGTACAACCAGTTCAACTTAAACAATACCAAATCCATAAAATTGTCTTAAGCAGTAGCCCAATGACGTAGCTCTACTGGTTATAAAAATTCGAGTCTTTCACTCTGGACTGGCTTTCAAAGTGGCTTTACTGGGCCAAAAAATAATTAAGGGAAACAGAGATAGTGGGCTTCTTTGAAAATGGATTCTGTTAACTCTCTCCGTCAAATTTTCACCGTGTAGTGTTACCATCACGCGCCATTTCGTTCCACTCTATCGAAAGTTTGATCTTTAGTCTATCCTATTATTTCTGCGCTCTAATTCATCAAAAGGGTCTTCCATGGCGGATAGTTCAGGATTCGATCCTGAGCTCGTTCTTTCTCAGAAGTTTCCCGAGGTATCAGTTCTTTTCAAGTTTCAACCCACAGCCCTTTTAATCTATGCTATATCATTCACTCTACTGAATTTAATATAAAAAATGTTTCTATTAATTTCTCTCTAGTGCTTATTCTCATTTTTCTGCAGGTAACACACACTTATACTGAAAGGTTAGATCCTCTAACACGCTTTATATTCAAAATTATTATTATCGTTTTTTTCTTGTCTTTTACCAGTCTTCCATTTAGTAGTACTAATTTTAGTTCGCTAGTTGGATTCATATTATGTATATAAAATTTGTTGTATTTACTAGTAAATATTTCTCTATGTGAATAGAGATGTAGCGCTTTATGCTTTAGGTGTTGGAGCATGCGCATGGGACGCCGTTGATACCGATGAGCTTAAATACGTTTATCATGAAAATGGGCAGCAATTTATCCAGGTATTGTTAATTGAATTGAGTTGGCTCGCAGTACTTACTTAAAAAATTCATTAATCTAGGATAATGATTAAAATTGTGTTGATTGTTTCTCATAGTAAAGTTGGGGATTTTTATTTTATTTTATGTATATGCCTATATCTATAAATCAGTGACCAAGTCATGGTTTAATCCTTAATGGCTATGGTTGTTAAGAAATTATTAGATTTACGGTTGATAATTTGATGCACGAAGTTACCAATTTATTGTCATATATCATGCTATATAGGTCTTGCCAACATTTGCTGCTCTATTTTCAGTTGGCTATCTGACAAAAGGTCTCAATCTGTCAGGCATGCCGTAAGTACAGTTTGCATCTGAGATCCTATATTTATTTGATGCACTTTTATGTTCCAGTCTTCTATATCTTTTCCATATGATTATTTAGATGCATCAATTAACACTTCTTTTTTGCTAGTTCATGAAATCACCATTTTGTTGTGTTGTGTTGTTTTTCTTTTCTTATTTTAAGAATACCAACGGATAAATTGGTTTTCTTCTTTTCTTTTTTTGTTGTTCTTAGGCGATATGATACACATCTTCTGTTGCATGGACAACAATACATAGAATTTTACAAGCCGTTTCCTTCAAAGGCTTCTGTAAGTCTTCTGACCCGAGGCTCTTTATGATGGACTTATAATATGCATGCCTTGCTTTGGGCATGTTCATGTCCGAGTTAATGTTACGGTGGTCTATTCTTTGTTTCACCAACATTTTTGACTTACAAATAAATAAGAACAAGGAGAAGCTATAAAGTGGTTTGACACAATTATTAGCAGATGTTGGACATAGAACTTATTTTGGAGATTCTTCTACATTCCATATATTAAGAGCATTCTGCAACCATTTTCCTATAATTGATATGGGGACAGCTAACTTGCCACACTTCAGGTACAAGTTTGCATTGTGTCCATATGTAATTGGAGCAAAACTGTTCCTGCCACCTCAGTAGGATATTTGCGTAATTTATTTTTTTTACAAAAAGATGTCTGGAGACTCTCTCTCCAGTTTTTTTATTGTGATCTCGTAAGTGCTCATCAAGCTCTGTTGCTCTTAAATCTCTTCAAGCATTAAAGTGACATGCGGTGAAAGATTCAACTCATTCTTCAAGATGCTTGGTCAATGACTTGAATGGCACCGCTGTAGTAAGGATGCTGAGCTATTTGCAGCTCAGTGTATGCAGCTTTGATTGAAGTGACGCTTGCAAAGATCTTATCTACAACAGCTTGCAATGCAGAGTAGAGAGAAGTAGATATTGGAAGAGGAAAGGAGTTGAATTTAAATTTACCATTCTGCTCTTTTATCATCCTTTCATTAATTTAAACTGATTCTGTCTAAGTAGATGTGGGTACAATGCTAACTTGTGCCTGCAAGTTAGCATTTCCTAATTTATATTTGATGGCAATAGTCATCTCTATTCTTACTCAGCCTAAATCAGAGTGTGTGTATAAGTATTCTGATTCGACAGCTGCTATTCTTTTTTCTATAACCTTTCTATCTTTCGTTTTTTTCATCATCGTCGTCATCATCATCTTATTATTGTTGTTGTTGAAATCATCTTAGATTTTGTTACTCATTGTTATACTTTCGAATTTGTTTCCATCAAGGTACATACAATTCTATAATCTGTTATTCTTTTTATGCAGTTACAAAATAAAGTAAGTCTTGCAGGACTACATGAAAAGTTCTATATGCCCTTAGAAGTTGTTTAGATGATAAAGGTTTGTACAAACTTTATCATCTAAACAACTTCTGAGAGCATATAGAACTTTTCTCTTATTCTTTTAGCCTTTGTACCCTCCCTCCATCGTGTTTTTATTTCCCCTAACACCCTAAAGAGAAAATGGAAAAGAAAAAAAAGCAAAGTGAAAAAGAAAAACTGTTTGGTTGATATCATTTGTAAAATTCATGTCTGTATTAGAAATAATATTTTATGATATCTTTTTAAAAGAAAGTGATGCTATAATAACTAAGGATCTGTACCTATATAAAAAAAAACCAAGGATCTGTAAGATTTGAACTTAGGAGTTAGGACCAACCCCATACATAACCAACCCAATCCTTAACTACTTGAGCTAATGATAATAAGCAATGATATAAATCTTGGTTTTTCTTCCCTTTTTTCCTTCTATTGTGATACCTTTTTTTTCCCAGGTAAAGCAGCTATAATTGAGATCGAAACCAAAGTTATGAAAAGAATCTGGTGAACTGTTATGCATGAACAGGTAAGTTCCCCCTTTTAGTGTTTAATCTTATCTTTGGATGCTATGCACTCACCTAGGAAATTATTCTGCAGGGCAACTGCCTTTCTGCGGGGTGCTGGGGGCTTCTCGAAATCATCTCATCCATATTCCTACTCAAACTATCCAATTAACCAGGTTTCAGCTGTGAGAATTCCCAATAGTCAACCCTATGCAGTATTTGAGGATTGTACCCTACCATCTCAGGCATGTAGATCACAGAGTTAAAATTGTATAATGATTGATTGCAACTTCTTTGTTTTTGAGTGGGAGGGGGAGTGCTAAGGAATTTCAAACCATTTATTTTCTTTTTATATTTTAGTTCATACGCCATTAATCTTGTAAGATTAATGCAAAAAATTTGGAGGGTACCTTGCCAAGGACTCTTGGCAATGCATTCCAGGGCCACTTTAGCATTTAGGACAGCCTTATATTTTTATGCCTCTATACAGGAGAGTGGACCTGTAGACACCTACTGATGGCTATGCTTTTGCCCTAAAATCTAATAAACATGTGCTGGAATTAATAATTTAGAGTATACTTGAGTATTAAAAATTCTCTTTCATCTTGAAGCCTATATGATGGTTTTTTGCCCATTCTTCTTTACAAAATTTTGAAACCTGGTTACTCTATTTTGCAGGCATTGCTTTATAGGCTATCTGGTGACTATAATCTTCTGCATTCAGATCCAATGATTGCGAAAGTTGCAGGGTTAGTATACTAAACTGCAAAACCCAATTTATGTTTTCATTTTGGAGCTGAATTTCATAGTCATGCTAAATCATTGGTTTTTCCGTTTCACAGGCTGTGTTTTTACAGCTGTGCTTTCAAATATCCGGATTATGATGTGACTTGTGATTCTATTTTCCCTCTAAAGGGAGTGGGTGGTTAAAGCCTTCAGCCTCATGACATTTTAGTGAATATTCTGGAGTAAAATTATCTTCTTCTGCTTCAATGATGCCAAATTTCCAATGAAAAGGAATTAGTGCTAAACTGTTATTTGGGTCATCTTAATTGGTTAGAAAATCTTGGCATTGGCAGATCTTGAATGACATGGTCGAATTGGGAAGTTTACTTTTTATGTCTAAACTAGTCCATGTTCCATAAAGCAATTGATTATGGACCAAATTTTCTGTCATGTCAAAGTACATAAGATCCAACCCAAAAGTAGCCGCATAATTTGATTACTATAGTTTGAAATTGACTGACTTTTTATATTTCATTTTCTATTTTCTGATCTTGTTCACTAATGGTATGCGTAGACATCCTATGGTATCAATTTTACCCTGACCTGTTCTATTGTATGGATGAGACTTGTTTTGATCTATAATGTCTGCCGTTTTCCCTCTCATCTCAGGCTCATGGCTGCATTTCATAGCATAATTTTGTTTTTATTTTAATGGCACATCCAAATGCGCCCTAACACTCGTGTTAACTAAATCTTGCTTGATCACATGTCAAAGATTCTCGCGCCCAATATTGCAAGGCCTATGCACACTCGGATTTGCAGTTAGGGCGATCATCAGATGTATTTGTAAGGGAGATCCAAACGTTGTCAAAAGTATATCAGGTCGATTCCTTTTACATGTGTACCCTGGAGAAACTTTGATCACTGAAATGTGGCTTGAAGGCTTGAGGTAAAATTGCTTTATTCGTGCCATTCATTAATAAGAGCACTCAGCCAATACTGAACATTGTGAAAATTCTATACAAAGAAGCAGATATCTGAGATGTTTTGTTATCTGCAGGGTTATATATCAGACAAAGGTGAAAGAACGAAATCAAACTGTGTTGTCTGGCTTTGTAGATATTCACCGTTCAGCTTCGTCGCTGTAAACTAATTTGATATATATTTGAAGATAGTTTATATTATTTCCTTTGTTATGCTCTAAGTGTGTGTTCCCGGTTCTTGCTATTGGGAGAGAAATGTTATCCTACGAGAGGCAAATAAGTAGTTCTCATTATGATATTCTCTGAGCCCTTAATTTCATATATTTTGTAGATGTGTAAGTTAGGGCAAGCGCGTAACTGGTTGAAGTGCCCTCGTGCTGTTATATGTAGTTCCTTTCTTCACTCATTTCTGTTTGTATCCAAAGGACGATATGCTTAAACAACTTCTCATCAGCATCATGTATTTTTCTAGTTCAAATAACATACAAGATGGATATTGTTAAATATGGATTATGGATTAGGCCTAAATCCAGTGTCTTTATTGGAATGGAGCTGAAAGTGAAACGGGGTGACAATAAAATTTTATTAGATGCTCATTGTTTGGAGCTCACGGGTTCCGTGGGTGTAAACTAGTTCGAGTGTGGGTGTGGAATCCGTGTTAGGATCTGTATAAATAGTGGAGTTTTTCGGATGGGTACTGAGTTTGCGAGCTCGAGCTCAAAATCATTTTTATTTTCAATTTATGGCGGTTAAATTGAATGTTTTAAAAATTAAGGTTTTAATAGTTTTATTTCTTAAAAATTTTGTGTTTCATTTAATTATAGAAAAATATCTTTGTAAAAGTTTTATTTTTAAATCAAGTAAATTTTATGTGTTTTGTTTGTTTATAGTACCATGTTTCTTCCAACGGTTGTTTTTGTATTTGGTTACATCCTATTTAATTTTCGTCTAGCCACGTCCTGGCAGGTGGTTACCCTTTCCAACCCTCCTTTGTTGATCAACGAACAAAAAGCTTACATTTTTTTTTTGACATTAAATGCTATTTCATTCATCTCAAGCACGCTTAAATTATCAAATTGCAGTTCAATATAAATCTCATGGATCCCCTCCCCCCTCCTAATTTTGTGTGGTGGACGTGGTCATATATGGTGCTAGAGAGTTGTATATGGAATATGGTGTCAAATAATGGCTTAAGATACCTTTTAAGGAGAGTTTATAGATATATTTTTTTTATAAACAGAAATGAACTGATCATCTTTAAAAAAAAAAAGTGTTTTTTTTATATAAAAAATATTTGGAACAAATAAATTTAATAAATTTTATGAAACTCATTTATAATTCCGAATATTTATCATGTTTGGAAAGCCAATAAATTATGAAATTCATTTGTGAACTAATACATTATAGAATTGAGTTAGCTTGTTGTAAATCTTATCAAAATTAATAGATTTTACAAAATGAAGAGCAAAAATTTATGATGATCAAAATACTCTCCTCTTTGGTTTTTAATTCTTCATTTATTCTAGATATTTTAAATATGAGAATTTAATTGAATTTTATAATTTAATATAAAAAAATTAAATATAAAAATTTATTTTAAAATAATTTTAATTCATTTAAAAATTAAATAAATTTCACTTTATTTGGTTCCGGACGGAATGTGTTAATTTAGTTAAAAAAATATTTTCATGGTTATTTTAACTCCATTGTTTTTTTTAATCAAAAATCTTTTCAAAAATCATTTGAACAGTTATAAATCTAAACTACAGGGTTTTAACCAAGGCTAATCCTAGTAAAACACTGTTCCCTCAAACCCCAAACTTGCGTTGTTTTAAAGGTTAAGAAAATATCAGAAATTAGTAATTTGATCAGACAGTCATAATCACGTGATGTACTACAAACCATATGAGCGAATCACACGGTAGAATCAAGTGGAATCACACGGTATTACCCTGTTCTTACAGTAGAATCACACGGTAGTCAAGTGAATCTTTAATATTTTGGGTGTATAATTTTATGGCGACCAAACTCCAAACCATAGGGTGAGTATTTATAGGTTCCCTTTTTTCTTCTGCTCTTTCATGACCTACTTGAATTGAGAACTCTGAGTTCAAAGTTCTCAATTCACTTTGGGAAGAGATTGGAGTTTGGTGTTAAATATGAGCGAGGGGGTAATAGCCATTTTAGAGGAGGAAAGGAGGGAAGGGAGAAGAGAACCTTTGTCAATGTTGATGAAACTTATTTCTTGGAATATGAGGGGTTTGAATGATAAACATTACCTTAGGGAGTGGAAAGGAGATGTTTTTCTTCTAGAAACCAAGATAGGTGATTGATAATGTGTTCATATAAAGGAAAAAAAATTGTTAATAAGGAGGATTTCATAGATTTTGTGAAGATACTATATTGTAGATAGTCTTTTGTACATGGGTTGCACCCTTGAGTGCTTTTCTATACAATATTTACTTATCAAAAAAAGAAGAAGAAGAAGCATTTGGGATTGAGATAGTGTTGTTAGAAATCTGATGGGGGACCCACCAGAGTTGGAGACTTCTTCAAGAACACATATTCTAGAAGAAGATATAATAAAAACAACAGTTCTAATCAGACATTATCAGTTGTTCTTATTTTCCATTGTTATCTGATTAGATCAGTTGTTCTTATCTTTTAGGTTTATTCTTTATCTTTAAGAGTTCTAATCAGATATAATCAGTTGTTCTTATTTCTCATTGTTATCTGATTAGATCAGTTGTTCTTATCTTTTAGGTTTATTCTTTATCTTTATGTTAGTATTTTCCCTATATATATAGGATTCTCATTTGTTATTTGGCAGATCATGAATGAAATCAGACTTAATATTATGTATTCTACTCTGTGATTGAGTGTTAAGATGTCCATGTGATTTGGACTACTGTTCCATGTGATTTGGATCATTGTGTTCTTCAGTGTTCCCTTAACTTCACCATTTATTAGCTACTATCCGGCATCAAGTGGTATTAGAGCCCTAAATTCGTTCCCTGTGAGATTGAAAAAGAAAACCAAACACCATTGCCTACAGTAGCCTCACCTGATTTTCTACTGTCACGCAACCATCCGCCACCCTCTGCCATCGTCCGTTGCTGTTCTGCCATGGATCTACCTACCCGGATCCGACCCACGCTGCTGGAGCTGACCCACAACACAGATCCGAGCTGCCAGATACATTCCTCTAAGCCGAGCCGAGCCGCATCAGCATCTGAGCTGAGCCAAGCCGTCAATCGAGTCGAGCCGTCAACTGAGCTGAGCCATCAACTGAGCCACCTTGAAAAGGAAAAAAACATCAAATAAAAGAGGTAAACCCTTCTTATTTGAACCTAGTTAATATTTTAGTGTTTTGGCTTATTCAATTTACTAAATCCAAGTTAATTTTCCAACTTTATTTCTATCCATTATAAAAATAAAAATAAAAATAAAATAACCACTAAAAAAAAGCCAACAAGCCCATAAAAGAGAAAAAAAAAACCAAATATATCTATATTGCCCCTTTCATTTAGCATACATTTAGATTAATTTCGAGGTCTTACATGCATAAAAGCAGCTTATTTATTATTTCGTTGTTTAGAGCAATTTAATTACCCTTGTTTTCCATATTCCATTTTCACTCACCTTTATAAACCATGATCTCTGAAAAAGAACACCATAGCACCGCCCTCGTCGACACACCAGCCTTAGATGGTAGAATCAATGAAATTGAGTGCCAAATGGGTAAACTCAACAATAAAATCGACCACTAAAATGCTAAGTTAGATTAGTTCCTAAGTGCCCTACAACTTCGAGATGGTTTAGGATTTCCCAGTCCATCTAACGGATCCCCAACCTCTATCGGGTCCGTGCAAGGTCATCTCTCGACCCAAGGACATAGTATTAGGCCCCATCGAGCAAGTCACACTAGTAAACCTACTGTCAGATTTCACCTAAATGAGGAAATAAATGATAACATGATGCCACCTCTAGAGGATATCCCTGGGAAACCCAACAAACCCAATGGCCACACAATAAGCAACCTCATTTTGGTCAGCTACAACTGAAGTTAGGCACCAACCCCATGGTTACCAACAACATAGATATGAGGACAGAACCGATAGACAACCCTATAGGTATGACGACTACCATGACATTACCAAAAAGGTCAAGGTTGACACCCCTCCCTATGACGGTAAGTTGGATCCAGATGCCTTTATGGATTGGCTCACTAACTTAGAGGATTATTTTGAATGGTATCATATGCTTGATGTTGATTGTGTCCATTTTGCCAAAATGAAGTTGATAGGTCCCGCTAGGTTGTTTTAGCAGAATGTTCAGACTCATCTTAAATTTGCAGGTGAACCCCCTCATTACCCAGTGGAGAGTCATGAAGCAGAAATTGTAGGAAAATTCCTCCTACATCATATAGGCGTCAACTAATTAGTCAGATTTTGAGCCATAACCAATCTACTTCTAGTGTAACAAATTCCATGAGCCAGTTTCAGGAACTTTTGCTCTGGACCGGTATTGAGGAGGATCAATTGGTCACGGTCACCCGGTTTATCCGTGGCCTCCGATCTGATATCCGAAATGAGGTTGAGTTACTTTCCCTCACTTCTGTGGCCGAAGCATATCAACGGGCTCTTGAATATGAGGCCTACTTTAAAAAGCCATTTGTACGTCGTGCGACTTCTCAGGCCAGTCTATCTAGGTATTCCTCTCAATTTGCCTACACTTCTAGAAGGCATCTTCTAAAAGTAAAAATCATAGTTCTGTCCCCACTCGTTCTAGTGGTTCTTCAAGTGAGTTTCATATGACCAATCCTTTCATCCAATGTCATCGTTGTCATAAGCACGGTCACATTGCCTCTCGTTGCCCCCAAGCGTACCTTAACCCTAGCCTCTACAATTTATGATCTTTCCAAGAATGAAACCATAGTGGAAGATCCCATAGACTATTTAGGAGATGAAGCAGACCTGGACAAGGATTTCATTCCACCTCACATCAATGTGGTCCGATGCATGTTATCCACCGCTGTGGATGGTGATGCATGGAAAAGAACTAGTATCTTCTACAAAATTATTAAGTGTAATGGTTGTTTTTGTAAATTGGTCATTGATGGTGGTAGTGGCATGAATGTGGTCGCTAAATCTGCTATTGATCATTTGCACCTTAAGGTAGAACCACACCCACAACACTTCAAAGTCACCTGAGAGGTGTCTTGTCCCCATACAATTTGGTCACTATCAAAAGGAACTCTATTGTGATGTGCTACCTATGGATGTTTCCCACGTCCTTTTAGGCTGCCCATGGCTATACAACCTCGATGTTGCCAACCACAGTAGTGAGTTGTCTTTCAGTAAAAAGGCAAGAAAGTCATTCTCATTCCTACCAAATTTGTCCCCACTCTCACCAAACCACTCAAGCGAGACAATAGAGTCTGCTCCGAGTCTCCTTCCCTGATTGTTTCTGACAAAAGTTTTCACCTCCTAGATCATAAAACTATTGAGAAGGAGGGGGAAAAAATTAAATTTTGTTTAGCAGTCGTGGCTAGGGAGGTTCCCTCGGACCAAGCTACGTCAAAGAGTGACAAGTCCCCTGAAGTAGAAAAGCTCCTAGACGAATTTTTCGATGTCATCCCTGATGAGTTACCTAGTGACCTACCACTTATGCGGGACATACAACATGCCTTTGACTTAGTTTTCGGATCTCAATTACCTAATCTTCCACATTATAGGCTGAATCCTAAGGAGCATGCTGAGTTGACTAGACAAGTGGAAGACCTGTTAGGTAAAGGGATGGTTCGGCATAGCCTTAGTCCCTACGCTGTGCCCGTCCTTTTAATACCCAAGGCTGAGTTGACTAGATAAGTGGAAGACCTGTTAGGTAAATGGATGGTTCGGCATAGCCTTAGTCCCTGTGTTGTGCTCGCCCTGGAGAATATGCGTAGATAGCAGAGCCATTAACAAGATTGATGTCAAGTATAGATTTCCCATCCCTAGGTTAGAAGACATGTTGGATATGTTGGCTGGTCCAGTTGGTTCTCTAAGATTGATTTGCGTAGTGGGTATCACCAGATCCGTATTAGACCCAGGGATGAGTGAAATACCACTTTTAAAACCCAAGATGGGTTATTTGAATGGCTTGTTATGCCTTTTGGACTCTCCAATGCACCCAACACTTTCATGCAAGATATGACTCAGGTATCATGTTATGGTTCGTATTCACCATGAACATCTCCCAAAAAAATCTTTCAAAAAAACTGCATGCTCGGGACATTGGTCCTTTTCCCATAATTCGTAAAGTTGGATCTAATGCATATTTAATGGATTTGCCTAAACATTTTACTATTAGCTTTGTTTTCAATGTGGAAGATCTCACCCCTTATCGTGGCACCTTTGAACTGCCTGTGTTGTCTTCTGGTCTTTATACAGGGAAACAGGTTCCTGTTTTTCCTTCCCAGCGTGAGGAGGTTGAAGCAGTGATCGATGATGAGTTCGTTGCTTCTTCTCGCAAAGGTTTTAATCGCTTCCTTATTAAGTGGCGTATTCGACTAGATTCGGATGCTTCTTGGAGATCTGAGGAGGACTTTTGTACTCGAGATCCCGCTTTCTTGGAGTGGTACCTTCAGTCTGTCTCTCCGAAGTCAAGTTCTTTTCACGCGGGAGAGAACGATGGGGGACCCACTAGAGTTGGAGACCTCTTCAAGAACATATATTCATAAAAAGAAGAGTTCTAATCAGATATGATCAGTTGTTTTTATTTCCCATTGTTATCTGATTAGATTAGTTGTTCTTATATTTTAGGTTTATTCTTTATCTTTATGTTAGGATTTTCCCTATATATATGGGATTCTCATTTATTATTTGACAGATTATGAATGAAATCAGACTTAATATTATTTATTCTACTATGTGATTGAGTGTTGAGATGTCCATGTGATTTGGATCAATGTGTTTTTGAGTGTTCCCTTAAATTTACCATTTGTTAGCGACTGTCCGGCATCAAAATCCCTACTGGCTACGTATGCCTCAGGGGATATTTTTCGTTCTTTGGAATGAAAGAATTGTTAATTTGGTGGATTTTTGTGTGGTTGTTCATTCAATATCTTGTCTCTAGAGGGACCGATCCTAGTGTGGAGTGGATCTGATGCCATACCGTTGGGGAGAAATACAGATAAACTAAAATAAATGATAAAACAATCCAAATCACACGGATCTTCCTAAATCACATTGGAACTGCAACCAAATTACATGGTGCGAAACAACTACTCAATCACTGAATGTTTAATTTCAATAATCTGTTTTTTTATTCATTCCAAGTTGACTACAAATGACATAGGGACACTTTTTATATAGAGATCTTAACCCTAGTTCGATAAGGAAACTAAACTATGGAAGGAAACCGACATATGAAATTAACTACACCTAGATACCCATAATATTTTTTGATTACATAATTATCCTCATATCCCCCAATTCTTAAATTAAAATCTCTAATTTTAATCTTCCTCCTGTTCCCAATCAGGATCTTTACCGGGTGTTTGGGAGACTCTTAAAAAACTTTTGCCGCAACCTACCTTGGATCATCACCTTATTGTTCTTGAAGTTGGGGGTTTGCATTGGAGACCTACTCTGTTCTAGTTTGAAAATATGTGGCTTAAAGTTGAGGACTTCGAGGACCTTGTCAAAGGTTGGTGGATGGTTAGTCATGTGGAAGGTTTGCTACTTATGTTGTGGCTTCTAAGTTGAAGGAGGCGAATTAAAAAGATGAAACAAATAGATATTTGGGTATGTGAATTTCAAATTGAACACTTTGTTGGGGAAATTAGTGTCTTTGATGAGAAAGAGGCTCTGAATGGTCTCTGTAGAGAAGAAAAGGAAATGAGGGTGTGGGTTAAAAAGAGAGCTTGCCAAGACAATCTTTATGGAAGAAATATTTTGGAGACGAAATATAGAGACTTGTGGCTTCACAAAGGAGATAGAAACACTAAATTCTGTCATAGGATGGCCAATGACACAACTTCATGAGCACTATTGAGGTTGATGCACTTTGATTGAGAACGGGGGGAGGTGAATGAGGCTATTAGTGGGTTTTATAACATCTTTACAAAGAGTTTTGTGATAGAAGGCTTAATTTGGATGGGATGGACTTTGATAGCATTGATAGTGTTACGGTTAGTTGGATGGAAAGACTGTTTGGAGAGGATGATATCCTTTTTGCTCTTCGAGAATGTAATGGTGACAAAGCACTAAGATCTATGGCTTCTCTATGGCCTTTCTTCAAGATAATGGGAAGGTTGTAAAGAAAGATATCCTTGGCCTTTTTAAAGCGTTCAAAGCTACCTGTGGCCTTTCTTCATTGTTCTTATTTCAAAGAAGGTGGGCACTACTAACATCAAAGACTTTTGACCTACTAATCTTGTGGGGTTTGTGTTCAAACTCATCTATGAAGTCACTCTTAGATTGAAGAAGGTGATTGAGAAAGTTACGGGTCCCATCAAAATGCTTTTATTGATGGTAGATATATTTTGAATGTCGCTTTGATTACCAATGAGGTTGTGGGTTCCATTTGAAAAAAGGAGGAAGTATGATTTGTAAACTTGATATGGAAGATTTCGTAATCTCCTTGGTAAGAAGAATGGGTCTTTTGAGAGAAGAAGTGTAAAGGGATTAGGAAGTGTATTGCCTCCGCTTCTTTTTCCATCATTGTAAATAGGTGTCCCTCCAGTTTCTTCAAAGATTTTAGGGGTCTCCGAAAAGGGGTTTCAAAGTTAGAAGAACCAAGGAGGTTGTGAGTGTGTCTCACATTATCTTTGCTGATGACACTTTTGTTTTGTGGTGTGGAGGTGGGGTAATTCCTCCATCTTAGATGTGTTCTTCTTGCTTTTGAAGCAATCTTTAGGCTGAATATAATCTTAGCAAGAGCGACTTGATTCCTCTTGGTGAGACTGTTAATTGTCACTCCTTAGCTAATGTCTGGGGTTGCAATGTGGGGTCTTTCTCTATCAGTTATCTTGAGCTTTCTTTAGGTGCAATGTTCAAGGATAAGAGCATGTGGGATCCAATTGTTGAGAGATTTGAAAAAAAAGTTGTCTAATTGCAATAAGCATTATCTTTCCGAAGGGAGTAAGACTAACTCTCATTAGAAGTACACTCTCAAGCCTTCTTGTCTGTTTTATGTCACTCTTCTCTATTTAGTGTGGTTGCTAAGTGGTTAGAGGACATTAAAAGGAGGTTTCTTTGTGGAAGGGGGAAGAATACAAATTCCACTTGGCTAAATTGAATTTTGTCAAGCAACCTATGGAAAGAGAGAGCTTTGGGCCTCAATTCCTTTTCAATAGAGCTTTGCTTGGGAAATGGTTATGAAAATTTATGGTTGAGAGGGACAGCCCCAAGGGAAAGTAGTGCTAAGTATGGTCTTGCGATTAATGGGTAGATCACTAAAGAGTGAATAGTGGCATATGGTGTGGGGATTTGGAAGGGTTTGGATGAGTTTCTTCCTTATGTGTCCTTTGTGGTGAGTAATAGACAAGCAATCCAATTGTGGCATGACATTAGGTGTGGGGATACTTCTTTTAGAGAGCAATTCCTAGATGTGTTTGCTATTGTCGGAGACAAGGATGTGCTTATTAGCTGTTGCAAATCCTTGTCTAATAATGTGATTATGTGGGACATTCTCTTTTACCGTAAAGTCCGTGATTCGGAACTTGAGAGCCTTGTATAAAACAAGATTGGATTTGAGTAGAGGGGATATAGCTCGATGGAAGTTAAATGTGGTATGAGGATTTAAGGTCAAATCTTTTTGTAAGGTTATCGTAAATGAGCTTCTAATGGAAGGGTGCTAAAATTTTCCTTGAAAAGCCATTTAGAAATCTTATGCTCCTAGAAAAGTGAGTTTCATTGGGGAAGCTTTGTGGGAGAAAATTGTGCTTGTTAAACAGTGTTACATTTGCAAGAAGAGGGTTGAGTCTGTTAATCATGTATTTTTGGGTTCCTCTTTGGCTAGGCATATGTGGAAAATGGCCTATTATGTTTTGGATCTTGGATGGCCGCCTGATTTGTTTGTGATGAAGTTTGAGCTTAGAGTGGGATTCGAGTTTCTAAGGAGTTGAAGAAGCTTATTTTTTATTCCCCTCACTATTTTTTGGATAGTTTGGCATGAAAGAAATAAGAAGGTTTTTTTATAGTGTTGAGAGATTTATAGATTCCATTAGAGATAAGATTGGAGGGTTTTGGTTCAAAGGAACGTTTTTTGTAAATGAGGAAGTGCTTATAGATTTTGTCAAGCAACTATCTTGTAGATAGTCTTTTGTAATTGGGTTGCACCCTCTTGATGCTTTATATATATATATATATATAAAACTTAAAAAAAGTGCTCTACTTGAATACTGCCTTTGTTTTCCTCATGAAATTACCTCAAGCGATTGATGCTTGACACTATTGAGGTAGACCTCACATTGGCATCACATCTCTTACCCTGAGGCATAAAATATCAAATAGATCTAAGAATGTCTCGTGTTACTCACAGGTGTGATTCCTATCAAGGAGAGGACATATCCCAGGTATGCATGCACAGTGGCAGAGCTGGATTTGACATTTGGGGGGGTGGTAAAGTAATATTTTGAATGAAAATTGTGATTTAATGTGAGGTTATTGGTTATATACACCAATTTTTGGGGGGCAAACTTGAAAATATATAAGAATTTATAGAACTTTTTAAGTTAAAAATTAAAAAAGTTTTTTGTTTTGGGTGGGGTGGGCAATTGGCCCCATTGATGCATGTGGCTCTGCAACTGTGCATGCAGACATCAGCATATGAAGCTTGAACTCACAAATTAGTGGGTGTAACTATTTTTTGTAGCGTTCAGTACCCTTAACAGATGTTCTGTCATTCGCTTTATTGTTCACATAGTTGTTGGTTTTACCAACATGGCAAAGCAATTGTTCAAGTAAATATTTAATCTCCCGATGCAATTTGCATTTCATGCTATTTCTTTTCTTGCAGTACTCAAGAAATGTCAGTCAAACACGCTGGATCATTGATGAGGAAAGAATGGGAGAAGCATCTGTTGAGGTACTATCTGCTAATGATCGTCTTTTTTTTGGGTCGAACTGCTAATTATTATCATCATAAATTAGATTATTCTTATCGAATAATGGATGAAACTAACAGTTTTATGTGCTTACTCTCTAGGAGATAATAGGTGGCAACATTCTTCCAACGTGCTGGGGTGATAACTACAAGTTCCATGCTGCTGGTAGAGAAGATATTGATGTACTGAAGATCTCTTTTCTTAATTGCTTGTTTGAATTCAGTGGATGTTGTTCTGATACTATGGAGTCACTGTTTCCAGGTTCGGATTTTGGGTTCAGGTAGGCCTTTCCTGGTGGAGATACAAAATCCCAGGAAAATCCCATCTGAGGTGTTTGTGAAAGAAATAGAAAAAAAGATAAACTTAGAACATAAATTGGTGAGCTCAGAGCCAAATTTATGCTGGTATAATTTTTGGTTTCTGCTTTTGAACAACTTTTTATTGAATAAATTAAACACATTCTGCTTGCAGATTGGGGTGAAAAATCTTAAATTGGTAGGTAGTCATGGGTGGACACTGATGCGTGAGGGAGAAGCAGAGAAGCAGGTTTATTTTTTAATTGTAATTGAGTGCAGTATTTCATCCTGTTATGATTTCCTTTAGATGAATGAATTCTTTGAGAAAATGACCTGGATTAGACTTTAAGTCATGACAATCTTGTTCATATGCAGAAGCAATATGCTGCACTAGTGTGGATTTCTCGTCTGCTTGAGGATAAAGACTTGCTGTCAATATCTTCTCACAAAGATATGGTGAGTTGTTCTGCAAGCTTTATCTGCTATTTTTCTTTTGAACCCTAAGGGTCGATTGAGATATATAGCATGACTTCAATTGCCATGTTTGTTGTTTTATGTCGATCTTTTTATTTTTTAGTTCTGAAGATTCTGTATGGGAAACTTTCTCATCTTGTACCAATGAAAATAAATATATATCTATTTATCCAAAAGTGGCAGGTTATATGTAAAACATATCCAAGTTAAGTGCCTTTAAGTTGGAAACTTGAGGAAGCAATACTTGAAACAAAAGGAAAGCATCCGACTAGTGTTAGTCTCTATGAATCATTTGCTACTAAAGTTTATAGAAATGGGTGTGATACATACTACATAGATCCACCTGTCTATTTTTTTCCCATAAATGTAATGGCAAAGTGGAATCAGATCATTTAGGTTTGGAAGACTGGTTGACTAGGTTGGTTCTTACTTAAAGTGGGTGTGTTAAGAGTACGTGTGGGAAATTTAAGAAAAGTAAGAAATGAATCTAGTCCTCATACGCATGATTAGGATGGGTAAATACTAGCCAAACAAAAGCATATGGGAATTCAAAGAAATTTAAATTTCAACCAGGCCATATGAACTTAAATAAAACACAAAAAAAAGACTTGATTCCAAGTAACTATAATTATGAAAGATCCCAAGAGGGCAGCTCCCTGAAATTCGCCATGATTTTCTGGTACTTGTATCAACTGGTTTTAGCATTAAACATTTTTAGTTTAGCTAGTTTTACAAGCTATTTATTTGGCAAGGATTTTTGTTCAATGAAAGGAATTTCTCGATCATTTGCTTCTGTTGTTCTAATGCAGCAAATTTTGCAGAGGACCCCAATAAGGGTGCTTCACCGTTGAAGTCCATTAGAACATGAAAAGGTTATACATTGATTTGAGCCTTTCATTTATATAGAAGCAGGGCATTATTCTAGCTCTGTGATTATGTCTTATGTTCAGAATCCCTAATATGTTTCTATTTCCTTTTCGTTATTCAATTTTAGGATGAAAATTGAGAGGATTGCTGGAAGTTCTCAATATTTTCTCTTGCATCTGTGCACCCAGGTAATATGTTCTCTTAAATCATGTACCAAAATGTAATATATGTTTTTTAAATGTTGTTTCATTGGCTAGAAATATTGCACTATTGGGTCTCCAATTCTATGAACAATATTAACCGCTATTTCTTTAGTTATGGTTACACGAAAAAGCTAGATATATATTGGATTCTAGTGGATTACTGCTGTTAAAATGTTTGGTTTTCAACTGCAAAGAAACATTCTGTGGTTGGAGATTTCAGCTCTGGAAAGTCTAGTGACCCATCTTGAGTCTGTGGAAGCTTAGTTTCTTTAAGTTCATATGTTGGAAACTGTAAAACACTAATGATGATGTATGAAATGCAGGCTGGAACATAAATCAAGGAATTTGTTCATGGGGATCTTGGGCGAACTCGTCTTAGGTACAAAACAGACAATTTGTCACCCTTGACTAATGATACGCTGTGCTACTGTTGCCCGGCAAAAACATACAACTCTGAATTGCAGCCATATAATAAAAATCGACCATTTCTGGCATCTTTGGTTATCTAAACTTGTGACCTCTTTTATTCTTTTCTTTTTGTTGCCATCGACATAATTTTCCATCTTTTGCAGCATTGGATCAATTCTAGGATGCAGGGCAGAGATACTGCAACTAGATGTTACGGATGTGAAAATGGATTGTTTTCTAACTGAATAAGGGCATCTGATGCTCCTGTGTGAGACTCGCCTTGACCAGAGGTTAAATCCATTTTGCCCATCCTATGGGAAAGTTGGGACCAATCCATTGAAGGTGCTGGCTAACAATTCAATCGAAAGAGAGGGATGTGTACACTTCTCCAGCACTTTGATGGGAACCTCTTTTGAAAATGACAGAGATTTGCATAGGAAACTTGGGAAGTTTATACCCCTCGAAAAAGCAGGAAATTTTGTTTGTTTTTTCATTTATTTATTGCGCATGAAGCAAAAAGGCAGGTTTTTCTTTAATATATTCTTCTTCACCATTTTTTATCCTTTTATGATTCTCTGAAGGATTCCACCAAACATTGGTAGGCACTTTTGTTTGCTAAACCATTGGTAGGCACCTTGATCTACCTTTATTCTTCAATCGTATCATATAGAATTGGTTTCAGGGAAATCTCAGCCATAACTCCCATCGTGGCACTTTTTCTTGTACTCGTTGACGGATTGAATTACTGACTACGTAAAACACAAGAAGTAATAAAACCCATTTATTCAACATGGCCCATAGAAACGTAAACCAAGGCTGCTAATAATTGACTATTGAGAAATTCAATATTTAGTGCCACATAAAGTGTAAAAAAGAAAGAAAAAAAAGACCTTATGAAAGTAATGATGCTTAGCATAGATATTGGAAGGAAAAATTACGTAACTAAGATCCGTCCGTGTAAGCATTAATCATCTTGACAAGTGACATCACAATCCACTACTCAATCCATGGAGCCATACCGCTCAGCTGCTAAAAATTGACTATGGAGAAATTCAATATTAAGTGCCACATCAAGTGTAAAAAAGAAAAAATAATTGATGAAAATAATGATCCATTTTGCTTAGCTATTGGTAGGAAAAATTATGTAACTAAAGATCCTTCCGTGTAAGCATTAATCATCTTGTCTTTTGACGTCAGAATCCACTACTCAATCCAAGAAGCAGTCAGCATCTTAGCCATGAAGCCATACCGCTCAGCAGCTTCTTCAATCTGCAATGCAAGAGCAAAAAAGGTCAATACCCTTATCAAATATAACAATGATGAACAATAGTCAAGTGATGAGTTATGACTGAACTTTTACCATTTTCTGTGTTGGACGTCCTGCTCCATGTCCAGCCTTGCACTCGATGCGACCAATAATTGGGTTGGTCTGCGGACTATTTTCCAGGCTCGTGCACAAGACATGTTGCATCGTCTGTGAAGGAACAAAACACAAGAGAGAGAGAGAGCACATATCCATGTAAATGTGAAGAGCAACTAAGAACACAGATAATTAAGCCGATAAAAAAAGAGCAGGTAATTATCAAGGACCAAAACAAAATTAAACAAGGAAAACTTCCTAGACTTGCTCATACATAACAACTGACATGATGATGACACCGTCAAGTTAGACATATCCCGTTTCACTAACTTTTCTACTGGTGCCATAACTAAAAACACGGAAGTTCTAGGGACTACTCTATTTCATTAGCATACGCAACATGATTCTGTAAAAATTGCAAATGCATCAACAGAAATGTTAAACGTATCAGTATATAATAAAATTGCAGGCTACTAACAACAAACCATCCAATATTTAACTCATAAATTTTATAGTTAAAGAAGCAATATATGAGAATCAATATTTAAGGATATTCCTGCTTAAAGACTCACCGCCAATAATTTTAAAGAGTGTAATGGCACAACCCGATCATCATGATCAGCAGTCAATAGCATGGTAGATGGGTACTGGGAAGGTTGATCAGGATGCTGTTCCCATGGTCTCCTGACATTATGTAGCGGCGAGTACCTTGAGAAGGAAAACAGTAAATTCAACATTTCGTCATGCATTAAAATGTTTCCAGTTCAAGGAAGACAAATCATATGAGGAACCTATCTAAAAGAAATTACAGGAAAAAGAAAAATGGAAGGGGGAATACTTTCTAACAAAAGAAATATATTAAATGCTAGAATATGTTCACAACTTGAAATTGAAAGAAAGCTTAGGACCGAATTAAGTTGCAACAAATGACTTCTAACTGTTTTCATAGATATCATAGCAAAGAAAAAATCAGTCGCTGCATGGGTTGAATAGCCAACCGAATTGAACTCTTAATAAAAGATTCACCAAGGACTTGTAACAAGCTAGTTCATAATTGACCAACTGGTCAAATTATGCAACAAGTTCTTTGCAGGCCAATCATATTTCTAAACCCCAAAAGATTTGGCAGGAGCAGGATAACCCAGATTTTACCTCTTCTACATTCTACCCAACAGTGCCTATTTCCCAATATAAATTAAGAAAATTATAAACGATTACGTATAATGAACTTCCATGTCAAAGGTTGAAAGTTTTGTCATGAGGTAAGAAGCTACCTTTGAACTTCAAAACATGGAATAAATATTACTCACTTGATTAGCCAGTTGAACTCTTCCTCCTTCTCAGAACAACCATAATCAGAAGTCCAGGCATGACCTGGAAAACACATTTCAATCAATATCTTAAACCAACATGCTGATTAGGAAAGTCAATGGATGTGTACTTACCTATGGTAAACTTATGAAATCGAAGCATGTCCATAACACCAACATGAGCCAGAGCGCAACCAAAAAGATCAGGTCTCTACAACAAAACGAAAGTTTCTAAGAAATTTAGTAACTCAATATAATAATGATAAAAGATGACACCAAAAATTAAAATCATGCAAATGAACAATCCACCTGATTTACGCAAGCCCCAATTAGAAGCCCACCGTTGCTTCCCCCTTCAATGCACAACTTGCTAGGTTGGGTATAACCAGAAGATATAAGATATTCAGCAGTAGAAATGAAGTCATCGAAGCAGTTCTGCTTTTTAGCAAGAGAGCCTGCTTTATGCCATTCTTCTCCATACTCTCCACCACCACGGATATTTGCAATGCAGAAAACAACACCTAGATGCCTACTAAGTGCAATCCGACTGACACTGAACGATGGTGTTAGACTAATGTTAAATCCACCATATCCATATAACAAGCACGGGTGTGATCCATCTAAACTGATATTCTTTCTGGCCACAATGAAAGTTGGTATTTTGGTACCATCCTTACTTGGGACAAACACCTGGAAATGAAAATCCAAATCAAGGAAGGGGAAAAGATAACTGAGAGAGTAGCCTCCAAAGAATTTATTATTATTATTATTATTTTTATAAAAAAAAGTAGTTTCACAGGAAAGTTACAATTAAGTCAGATAAATTTTGAAGATATCCTTTGGATAAGGTCCATCAGAGCAATATTTCTTTAAAATGGTGCAAACTAACCAGAAGAGAAAGATCAGAACGTTATTGTCATAATGCGAACCACGAGATAACGATTACCTGATTGACATGGAACTCTGAGCGCTCAAATCCAGGTACACTAGTTTCGTGAAATATCTTCATATCTGGAACCTCACTTTCTAAGTTGCATTGATATATGATGCCAGGAGCAAGAAAGCTAGTAAAACCAAAAAAAAACAAACTGTCCTCACGCCGTGCAGAAATCCCATCAACCGTACCAATATCAATGGGCAACTGGTGCAGCAGGGAACCTGTCTTCAAGTCCCTTATCTGCACAACACACTTCACATCACTCAAGTAACTCACAATCATTTGATTACCATTGACTGCACAAGCTGATTCAAGAACATCTTTCTCAGCTTCTGGGATGATATCAGTCCAACTACTTGGTTCATTTAGATCAACTCGAACTAACTTATATTTTGGAGCATCTTTATTAGTCAAGAAAGTAAAGAAGGTGTCATCATTTGCAACGGCTTCATACTGTGCATCAAAAGCATCAACAAGCTTAACAAACGGGAGAAGGCTACTGTTTTCCCTGAAACCTTCAAGACCTTTAGGAAATGAAGACATGTCACAGTAGTATACTTTGTTAACAGGGTCACAGTTCTCCTCAATATACATCAGAATATACTGCATAAAAACATTAAAAAAGAATGTAGTTACAATCGTACCCAAAGAAAAATTGCTGTAAACGCTCATCCAGATATATTTATAAAGCTACCAGATATTGAAAAAATTATAAAGATTTACAATCATTTTCATGATATATTGATATCACCAACAGGACCGCTAAAAGTCTAAGAAAACAACTCCAAACAAGCATAAAATTCATTAATCATTTGTGATCAAGGACGAAGTGAGAGTTTAAACCCAAAGGATAAATACAAGGAGAACAATCGTGCAGGATTTGCACCTTCTTTTAGACATCACTTTATGATACCAAGGGAAATTCCATAATACTATTACATCAATACAAGAAACTGAACACTACTCTCTTGTAACATTATAGCTCTTGACACAGGCATAAAAGTTATCGTATAAGAGAGAAAATTTACCTTCCCATCATCTGTAAGGCTGGCTCCAAACATATACTTGGGGTTTTCAGGATCTCGCCAGCATAAAATATCTTCAGATTGATCCTTTCCCAGGAAATGATAGTATAACTCATGATAAAGGTTTGAATTAGTCTCTGTTCCAGCATCTAACCTTTCTCCCTCTCTAAAGTGGAAAAGTACCATCAAAATAATGAACAAACTCAAGATAAAGTATATTAAACCAATTAATTAATCTGAACTCGCATCCGTTTATTAAATCAGAAAAATCATCTTAAGTTGTTTCCCAAATTTGTTAAACTTACTTGGGAGCTGGGTATCGGCTATAGAAAAACCCTTCGCTATCGTGGGTCCAGCTAATACTCGAAAACTTTACCTGTGACAAAGTATATGCTTACAGTATCACCAAAAGGGTCTTTTTCTCTTCGTATCACAAAAAAGACACCAAGATAAAAAACTCACCCATGATAAGGTATCAGGCTCAACTCTCTTGTCCTCGACCCGCATCACTTTGATTGTTACCCAATCACTGCCACTCGAACTAAGTCCGTATGCCAAGTACTTTGCATCCTCGCTGACCGAAAGGGTGTTCAACGACACCGTTCCATCGTTACTGAGTGCGTTGGGATCAAGCAAAACCTCTGGTTCTGCATCCAAAGTATCCTGAACCCAATTGCAATCGAAAGAATAAGAGAATATTATTTAAAAGAAAAAGCAGCGAATGAATCATCAAACATGTGAAGCATAATTGTCTCTTTTAAAATATTACCTGCACATAAAGGACATTTTGCGCTTGGAGTCCAGTATTGTGGAAGTAGAAATATTTGTTGCCTCGCTTGAATGGTGCTTCATATCGCGGGTGATCAAAAAGCTTCGTGATTATCTCGCGGAGCTTTTCCCTTGCATCGCATTTCTTAAGCACTGATTCAGTCAATTTCACCTGCTTATCTACAAACTCTTTCACTTCCTCAGCATCAGGATCTTCAAGCCTGACCAAATAAACAAGAATAAATGAAACCACCGAATCCAATCATATTTCTCAAACAAATAAATAAACAATGACTCGGTTATCCAGGAAGCAAAATTTTCCCCTCTAGCAAAAAACAAAACGATTTTTAGAATTTTTTCGCGAAGCTATTCGTTACACTCAGACATTAAATCTTAATCTTCACTACATTAACGAACACCCAAGATCGGTTTAATCGGCGAGAAGTCACAATCCTTGTTAAGTATTTTCCCCTGGGGAAATTATTTTCCTCCCAAGAAACAAAAAACTGAGCAACGAGGGATCCCGTTTAATTCGATTACCATCGATAAGGATCAGCGACCTTGACACCATGATAATCATCAACCACGGAATCGTCTCTGCGAGCAATAGGATACTGCAAGCGCTCCTCAACGGCAGAGAGCGAACCCATCGATCTAGGGCTTGACGAGAGAGGTAGAGAGCTACTACGACAAGATTTGAATTGGCTTTGCTTCTTGTTGTTGAAGTCGTAGGTTACTTTGGCAAGAAGAAAAAGAGAATGAGGAGAGGCGCTTAATACAGCGCGGCTTGAGAGACGGCGCGTAAAGCGTGGGAGAAGCGTATTAGCAATTGTGATGATATTATAAGAAGAGAGAATGGTGTGGGGAGCACAAAAGGACATCGTTCTGGTGTAGGCTGTTTTTATTTAGCTGTTGGCCACAACAAGTGGATTCACCGTTTTGGGTCTACTAACGTCGTCGTGTGTTTCGAAATCTTTGGAAAACCTGCCATTTGAGAATTGTATGATTTTGACTACCGTCTTTTTAAGCCAAATTTTTTTTTGTTAGGGCGAGTATAAAATCAAAAACTTTTTTTTTTGGTAAATTTAGACAATATTATAAATAAGTTTATAATTAAAAAAATAATATTACTAATAAATTTTTTAAAATTATCAATAAAATTTTAAATAAATTTAAAACTAATGTTTTGAAACGATCTAACAAAATATTTCTCATTTCAAAACTGCTATCATATAATCAAGTTTTTGAGATTGTGCTCAGGTCACGTGTTAATAATTGTGGAACTCATTTTTTTTCTTCTTCTTCCCCCCCTAATTGAGCTTATGAATTATGCAAATAGATGATAATTTTCTCTGATTTTTTATCATTCAATTTTTAATTTGAAAAAAAAAACTATTTTTAAACTTACATGAAAGATAAATAATTTTATTAATTAAACTAATTAACATCTGCATCTAACTTTTTTCTCTCTCTTTATTTATTTATTTATTTATATAAATTGAGGGTTTTATTTTCATTATTTACCCTTTTTTATTTGTTATATACAGAATTTTCAATCATTATGTTATGATGGCTTGGTTTAAGGATTACATTTTCCACAAAAGAGTAACAGATTAAGTTCAATCCAAGTTATCATTTTTATATAAAAATAAAATAAAATAAAATCAAGGGTTATAAATACATATATCTTATTTTCCTTTATTTTTTACACTTATGGCTCGAATGCAAAGGGATGGATGTATGGAATGAGACTTTGATTTTAGTGATAAAAAATAAAGGTTGAAATCACACAATTTCAATTTGGATTTTTATAGGTGTATGGTTATTTGTTTGAATTAAATATTAATTATTTATTTCATTATAATATTTATTTTTAGAATTTTCCACTTTAAGTTGATAAGAATAGTAATGTAAATTTCTATTCGAGTTAAATAATAATATTTTAGTTTATATTATAATCATATCAATTACTATTATTTATATATATATATATATATATATATATATATATATATATATTTCAAAAATGAATATCAAACAAAACACAACCAGCGACGACAAAGAAAACCCGACTCAAAGAGCCTTAGTTCCTCTTGGTAGCAAGACTTCCGACTCATCCAATTGGAATTGTTGAAAATTTTCAATATATTAAATATGTTGGAATATGAGTTTTGTTTTCTTTTTTAGAAGATGAAAAGTTTTATGATAATCTTGTTTTCACATTGGGATCGACGATTTTGATTGAATATAACAAATATGTCAATCTAACGGTTGAGATTAAAGTGATAATTATATGGAGTTATAATTGTTAATTTCGATCTAACAATCATATTTTAATTCCAGCAATCTGATAACTATTGTTAAGACATTTAGGTGATGTTTGGGGAGAGTGTTCAAACACTCTTTTCAGTGTTCAAACACTGAAAAGAGTTTTCAAACACTGGGTTGACATGTTTGGGGCTAATGTTCAAAAACAAATTTTCAACAGACTTTAGTTTTCAAACACTATTATTTGAAAACTCCTAAACGGAGTTTTCAGTTTCAATTTTCTAAATTCAGCCCAAATTTACGATTCTCTTCTCTTTACTCTCTTCTCTCTTCTCTTTTCTCTCGACCGCGACTCTCTGCCCTCTCTCTCATTTGTCTCTGTTTATCTGCTTCACCGGTTCTCTCCTTTGTGTCTCTTCTTCCCCCTCTCTCTCACGGCCGTCATCCTTGTCCTCCTCTCCTATCTCTCACGGTCGTCATCCCTGACCGCTCACCTCACCGGCGGCACGTTGTGGGTTTTCTTTATTTTTTCACTTCAGCTCCTTCCAAACGACAATGATTTCAGTTCGCTTCTACTTTTAAGGCATTGACCAGGCTTTGGTAAGCATCGTACTATTTTCGTCACACAGTGCTCTTCAGAGAAAAATTTCCACGATCCCGTGTTCTTCGATAATCTTTGTGCCGCACTGTAAGTTTCTTACTTTAATCTCTTACTATTTCCCATTATTATATATGGTGTATGATCTGGATATGCTTGATTTTATTTTAGTTTATAGATCTTGAGTTGTTTGGAGTTAACCCCTAATTTCGGTAGATATAGGTTTAGAATTGAAAAACTCTAATTGCTTGAAAATTAACTATAATGAAATTAATTTTCATGATTAGAGTGTTTTATGGGTTTAAGTTTAGGGTTGATGACTACGCCTGCCTTTATTTGAGTTTCAGCTGCCAAGGGTTTACAGTGATATGATATTGGTCTATTTTTTTTTCTTTTCTCCTTTTCGAAATGAGTTTCTGTAAGCTTGCAAATTGCTTACATGAATAAAAAATTCAGGATATGTTTGTCTCTCTAGCTCTCGAGTGTATATGCGTGGGTGCTTGCTTATCCTACTTTTTATCTCTATCCATGTTGGTGTTGTGTTTGAAACATAAAAGCATGCCATGATTGTGGTGCCTGTGCTGGCTTTTCCTAATTTTGAAGAAGAATTTGAATTGGAAACTGAAGCTTCTAATTTGGGTATTGGAGCAATCTTAATGCAGAATTTACATCCTTTGGCTTTTTACAGCAAGAAAATTAGTTCAAAAATGGCAGTAGCTTCCACTTGTGTGAAGGAATTATATGCCATTTTGGTGCTTTACCCAGCACTTTCACTGCTCAAACAGTAGCCAAACTGTTAATAGACCTGATGGTTAGATTACATCATGTTCAGGAAAGCTCCCAACTGGATGGAGGACTTTACAGCCTAACAAGGAACATAACAAGCTGTAAAGAGAATAAAGAAAGAAGAGAGTGCAGTCATTGGAGGGAAATTCTGTTAACAGAAGGGTAGTTAGTAGTTATAACTGTCTGAATTGAAGTTGTTATAATTCTGTTCATTAGGACCCTGGGTAAATTAATATATATATATATATATATATATATATATATATATATATATATATATTAATCCAGGTGCTGTAACCCAAAACTATTGGATGGACCATCAAAATGTTATAAGTCTAATTAAGCTTTTCATGACCTTCTTGGTGTTGTTTATGCTTGCTTGCTTTGTATATTATAAATGAAAGATTTTTGAGCAAGAAGAGGAAAAGAGAGAAAAAGTTTTTGAATGTTAAACTGGAGTTTATATACTGAGTGAAAACAAGTAAAGTGTGAGGTCCTTATATATGCAGTAGGGCTGAGGCAGTCATTCCTCAAGTTCAATAATTCTTGCTTTATACTTCAGCTTGGTATGCATTATTGTCTCAGTTTCTGTGCTTTGCAGTTATGAGTTTGATTTTTGCTTTATACTTCAGCTTGGTAATTTTTTTTTGCCTCGTACATTACCATATAACTTGTAAGTTGTATCTACATACACAGTCGTGTTATTGTTGAATCCTTAAAGAAATTTTCATAGTTTGAGCATTTACAAAATTTTCATGCTTAGCTACTCTTGTCAAATTTAGTTATATGCAGGTTATTTAAGCTGTCATGTTGTAGTTTGCACGGTTTGCTTTCATTTTTAACAAGTTAGAGGCTTCAACCAGTGATAATGCAGTTTAAATGCTTCAATTATGATTCATCTAGCATGCTTTTGGGCCATTATTCATCTTGAAATTAATTTTAACAGCTGCAATATTCATTGCCTTCCACGATCATTATAGTCATCATGTGTAATCTACGCTAAAGCTACGCAAGTAATTTAAAATTAATGATTGCATGTGATACTACAATTCCTTGGCAAGTAATAGCTGGAAACAGAACACTTGACTCAACTTCACTCCATTTCCAATTAGTCTTGTTTCTATTGTATTGATGCATCGACTTTGAGTCCTAATCGGTTGGCCAATGTTCAAAACTCCAAACTCGAAGAACCTCTTTAAGTTTCTCCATTCCCATCAAGCAGTACCATGTGAGTTTTTTGATACGTTAAAATAAATTTCAAAACCATTGCACATGTATTGTTCTTGGGCTAATGAAGTTTTATTTATAGAATCCTCTCCCATTGGTCATGTGTTGTTTCTTGAGTATAAGATCCATATAATTTGTCCAACATTTTCTATGACATTCATAAATTTTTACCATTTTAAATAAGCTGACTTCCACTGAAGCCAATGACAGATAAGAAAGATAATGTTCGTTTTATATCCATTCCGAAGAAAATATTGAGGAGCAAGTTATCTACCCCAAAAGCCTTCACATGGAACAACAAACAAGCTATATAATAAAGATAAGCATTATTCAAAGAGATAGATTCCCCAGTGGCTAGCTCATCAATACTTCCACGACAGAATTCTAATTGAGCTTGTCTTGTTGTAAATAAGTTAGTTTGTTTTAAAATTGCCGGTTAGTTTGTATTGTTCAATAATAAACTGTTACACACACTTTTATTGTAGATGGCTTCTGAAAGCATTGATGTATCTTTATGGAGCTCTGAGAGAGAGAAATTTTTTATTGATATCATGGTTACTGAGGTAAACAAAGGAAACATGAACGATGGTGTGTTTCATAGAAGGATTTGGGATATCATTCTAAAAGAATTGAATTTGAAGACCAACAAGGTCTTTACATTGAAACAATTGAGGGAGAAATTTCAAAGGCTGCGTTTGAAACACCGCCTGTTTAGTCAATTGCTTGAACAAACTGGGTTTGGTTGGAATGCTGAAAGTAATACTGTCACAGCCTTAGATGAGACTTGGGAAAATTACATTCGGGTATTGTCTTTCTCCCTAGTCTTACATAGTGTGGATTTATTTTACGAAAATTTCTTTTATTTCGATAATTACTTTTATATCGATATTTTTTTCGTAGGCACACCCAAAAGCTTCCCAATTTCGTAAGCAAGGCTGTGAACACTACAAATTGTTAGGCATAATCTTTAACAAGTCAACCGCCAAAGGAATTCTTCACCATGCTTCAACCCAAGATCCACCTAATTCCGATGAGGAGAATGCATTGCATGAAGCTTTTCTCAATAGTGGCATGCATGTAGATGTTGATATTGATGGCCTTGGTAACCCGGATGACCCAAATACTCCGGTTGACCTTGAAAGCCCAAACACTCAGCCCATTCAGCCCACTCAGCCCACTCAACCCACTCAGCCTGAACATTCTGCCAAACGCTCTAAAATCAATGTAAAGAAAAAACAGAAGGAAACTAGAAATAATCAATTGAGTGAAGTGTTTGCCTGTTTCATGGAGGCCACAAAAGCAAGGACAGAAGCTTCTTTGGCTAGAGCTGAGAGGTATAGAGAGAAAAGCGTTGAGGTAACAAGTTCGATGGTTTCTGCTGATTATTCAGTTGCAGCGTGTTTGAAAGTACTTGATGAAATGGAAAATGAGGTAGATGATGACACATATTTGAAGGCATTAGAAAAATTTACAGGTAATTATGATTTGAGGGAGGCATTCATTAAAATGCCTCTGAAGAGGAAGAATGCGTGGTTAGATAAGATTGGTTGAGAGTTGGAGACATTGCTTTGGGTTTAAATTATGTTTGTATGTTAAGGATACTACAAGTTCGTTGCTGTGTGTTTATGTTTGTAATTGGATTTTTTATTACCTTTTTTAGTTTATGGATGTTATGTTATTTCTTTGGATGTTATGTTAAGGATACGTATGCGTTTGACATTCCTTGTATTGTTGGAATATGATTGATTAGAATTGTGTATATAGGTCTAATTATTTATGAATGATTAGAATTATGTATACAGGTATAACTAGATTTGATAATTCATATAAAACAGAGGAGATGCTGTCGAATTTTTTTTAAAAAAATCTAGAATTAATCTTCAATCTATTTAGATTTGTGGAATATAAACTATACTACATGGCAAAAAGTAATGTGACTTTTTTTTGTTTAGGTTAAGAAATGGACGATTCAGACCCCAATAATTGTGGTAGCCAATATAATTCATCAAGTTCGTCTACTGAAGATGAGTATGAAATGCTCTCATTGTTAATGCTTCCTATGTTTGCCGAATATGATGAGCAATTTATGAATAAATTACCTATACGAATATCACGACTCAGTGGACATGAATATATAACCGAATTGTTAAATGGTCGTTCAGAGGTAGTTTATGAATTGTTTCGCATGGACAAAGAAACATTTATGCACTTATGTAACACATTGAAGCAATATAATTATATAGAAGACTCAAGGGATGTCACAGTAGAGGAAATGATGGCCATTTTCTTGTTTATTGTGGGGCACAATGTGGGGCACAGAGTTATAGCTGATCGGTTTCAACATTCATTAGAAACAATTAATCGGCATTTTAAGACAGTGATAAGAGCAATGAACAAATTTGCGAAGCACATAATATGTCCATCGAATGATCACGTGGTGCCTCCACAAATTAGACATGATCGAAGGTTTTACCCTTATTTTAAGGTAATGTATCATATGCTTGATTTTCATTTTATTAGTTTGGCTTTATATATACAATATATAATACCAATGAATGTTATCGTATGCAATTTAATACTTCACCAGAAATGCATTGGCGCAATTGATGGAACGCACATCAGTGCATGGGTGCCAGCGGAAAAAACTACCAGTTATAGAGGTAGAAAATCGGTTGTCACACAGAATGTGATGTGTGCATGTTCCTTCGACATGAAATTCACATACGTGTATAGTGGGTGGGAAGGTACAGCTAACGATTCACGAGTTCTTTTGGACGCTTTAACTCGATCGGATGCTCAATTTCCTTGGCCTACTAATGGTAAATCTATTTTAGTATTAATTTGAAGTTATATACTAATTGATTGATATGTACTAAGAGAATTTGTATGACTTATAGGTGAGTATTATTTGGTGGATTCCGGTTATCCATGTACAGCCGGGTTTCTTCCACCGTTTAGGGGTGAACGGTATCACTTAAATGAATATCAAGGTAGAACACGACAACCAACGGGTTATAGAGAACTATATAACTATAGGCACTCATCTCTACGGAATGTTATAGAACGTTGCTTTGGGGTTTTAAAGGCGCGCTTTCCAATTTTAAAAATAATGCCAAGATTCAAGCCTGCTAGACAACCTCTTATAGTTGTTGCTTGTTGTGTCGTACATAATTTTATACGCCAGTGTTCTCAGAGTGATCAATTGTTTAATGAATGGGAAGCAGAGAGTCATGAAGCAGAAAGTGAAGGAGGGTCGAGCACATTGACAAATAATAATACAGTTGATTTGTCTAATGCGTGTGCAGCAGCTATGGCTGCCTCTCGTGAGCTTATTGCCAATCAGATGTGGGCAGACCGTTTTGGTATTTGATTTAATATATGGTAATCATGTTAATCTGTATCGGTAAGATTTAGTTAATTTAACGTCCTTATTTGTGTTAATTTAGTTTTTTTTAGTTACTGAATTAAGTTTTTTTTTCTTAGGAATATATTTCACATATTGATATATTATTTGACTTATAGGATGTGAGGATAGCAAACCAACCAAATTGGGCAGTTGAGGCAAACCTGTTTGAAGGAAGAATTTTGGGTCGTTCATTTCCATTTTATCAATTTATCAGATTGTGAAAGTTGTATTGTATATTTTATTTTAATTTTTAAGAATTTATTTAACAAACAAACATGAGAAATAAAATGGGTTAGATGTTGAAATGTTATAAACAGTTTGTAAAAGTTGTATTGTAAATTTTATTTTTGTTTTTATTTTTATTTTTCAGAATTTATTTAATAAACAAACATGACATGACCAGGGAAAGAGTGCTGTCATGTTTGATCGATGATATATAAAAAATACTAATATTTTAAAAACAAAATAATATTAATTATTTCCAAGTATTTGGTGTGTGCTTAAAAAATTGTATTTAGTAAAAATGAGAAATAAAATTAATTTTAGATATTAAAATTTAAAGTGAACACTGAAAACTGAAAGCTGAAAACAATTACAAAAAAATGCAATCCAAACAGTTTTCCATTTTCAAAACAGTTTTCAAACACTGGATTAGCCAAACAACATTTCACTGAAAACTGTTTCGGAAACAGTTTTCGAACACGAACACTGTCTCCAAACATGCCCTTATATTTTAAAATCGTTTAATTTTAATGTAAATAAAAGCTATATAATTAAGCAGAAGAGCATGAAAAAGAAAATTTAGTCTCAATTTTACACAGAACTTAAAGATTTAGTATTTACTATTTCAGTAGTGTTTAAATTTGTAAAATGTAAAAATAAGAGTTTGAGAAAGATTTTTTTGTAAGGTTTTCTTGTCACATGTATAGGAAAGCAAGGTGTAAATGTTTGTTTGGTACTCGAAAATCCAAGCCAAATGTAATCGTTAAGATTAGTGAAACTCAGTAGAGCGAGAGGAAGCCTATTAAAAAAAATGGACGTAAGCTTATTGTCGAACTACTATAAGCATGTTTGGTAATAATTTTCAGTGTTCGAAAACTATTTTCGAAAAGAGTTTTCAGTTTTCAATGTTCGAAAACATGTTTGGATAACAGTGTTCGAAAACTGTTTCCAAAACAGTTTTCAGTAAAATGTTGTTTGGATAATCAGTGTTCGAAAACTATTTTGAAAATAGAAAACTGTTTGGATTACACTTTCTTGTAATTGTTTTCAGCTTTCAGTGTTTAGTTTAAATTTTAATATCTAAAATTAATTTTATTTATCATATTTACTAAATACAATTTTTTAAGCACACACCAAATACTTGAAAATAATTTTTTAAGAGTATAGTTTTTAATTTCACACTTGTTTTAACCTAAACAATGTCACTTGATCAAGTACGTTTCCAAGCCTTTACTTCAAAATGGTCAAAGTAACAGCAAAATCGTTTTCAAGAGCAAAAAGAAAATGGATGAATTCTCATATATAATCCAGTCTATGGATCCCGTATTAAGCAATGAATCCAAAGACTTGGAAACCTGGACAGAACAGTGCCGAAAGGAAGAAAGAAAAATTTGTTGTGTAAGACACAATCACAAGATGCATAGAAGGAATCAAATTGTTGATGTTTGATTTGCACAATCATAATGAAGGAGAATCACTAACATGTACATAGAGATAACAAGTTTGTTTCTTCTTTCAATTGTTATTTGTACAGTTTTCACTAAAGCTACAAACATCACTTTAAACTAAACAAGGCTGCATAGCCTAGAATCAACAATTGAATGTGGCATGCAGCTAATTTCACTCTAAGCACTCAAATGTGGCACGCAGCTAATTTCACTCTAAGCACTCATTAAACCTGTACAACACATTTAGTACAAGACTCTTCAAGATTCTGTACAGAAGATGGCTTTTTTCCAGAGCAGCCAGGTGATAATATTTGATTCTCCGTTCCTGTATCTGAAGCTGGGATCATAGGAAGCTCCATTAATGTTTCTCTTGTCCCCTTCATTCTGTTTGTAGAGAGAGCTGTCAAAAACTTCTTAAGAGCATCCATCATCCAATCATACCGACAAAGTTTAAATGCCTCCTCTGTAGTAAGCTGTAAAACATAAAAATATTATCCATCCCTGAAACTATTCATCCATAAAACTAGATGCTGCAAATATGGATCTACAGCCATTCATTTGAAAGGCAGAAAGACTGCAGTCTTGTACACATCAATGTAGTCGAATGGCCATAGTTATCGTCTAAATTGTTTCCATCATTGTGTTAAGATGTAAAACAATTGTCAAGAAAAGTTTCTCCTTGTAATGCTTTCATGATGACTTTATTAGAGATTAAGATAAAAGCAACTGCATATCAACATAGACATTGTATAAAATCCAATATGTAGAATATATGATCCTACATCAATTTCGTTTATTACTGACCCATTTTCTTTCATATTTAGACTGCTCTGGCCAAGAGTCGAGCTCTTCAGTCACCTCCAAAGCAAAAATATAACCTCTGCAACCTCCTTCCAGGCTGCAGCTATTCTGTCCGCTCTTGCTTCTGAACTCCCAGACTCCAATTGGATTTTCCTGGGGGAAAGAAAGAAAACAAAAAGGTGAAAAATAAAGTTTCACATAACAAATAAATAACCAAAAAAAGAGTTCATGTAAAAGAAGCTCAATTAGTCATTCCAACGCAAATAACATGAGACATCAAGTGAAGCTGTCATTGATATAACATGGCAACAAAATACGTATATCGTTAACTCTCAACATTGCAATTTTCTTTCATATTCTTCATTTCATTCATCTTCCTACCCATCACCATGAACAAACATCAAGTTTAGAGAGACATATGGAGAGAGATAAAAGAAAGATAAAGCACACCCTAACTTACAATTTTGGTTTTTCACGCAGAGGAAGAAAGGGGGAAAGGGTGGAGACAAAATTTTCTCTTCATTTTTTACTTCCCCCAAACAACCAAAACTTCTATTTTTTTTTTGTTCTCTCAACTCCAAACAGCCTGTATACACCATCACCTTCTCACCAACTTCTCATAGCAGTCTCATATAATGCCCCACCACCATTAGCTACATGGATTCTGTAATTCCATAGGCCATAACAGAGCTGCAAAAGATCTCTTTCATCGTATTTTCATTAAAGAAAAAAAAAGACTAAACAACATGCTATATAAAATCCCCATCATTACTCCCACAATTAGGAATACTCCTAAAATCAAAACCATATCAGTAAAATTCACACCTAAAAAATGACAACAAGTCAAATCCCTGTTATCCTTTGTTTTAATCAATCAAACAAACATAAAACCACTCTCTTCAAAATCAATCCCAATCCCCTAAACCAAAACTCAAAACATATAAAGTAATTAACTACATAAATACATACACAAACACATAAAGATCAACTGCAACATAGTTCTCTATCACGCACAAATAACAAGCATCACACACACCCACAATACCCAAATTCCTTTGCAACCCATCAATCATCACAACCAAATATCGTTAACTCTCAACACCCAAAAAAAAATTAAGAAAAGACCTATAAAAGTGAAATAAAATTTGAGAGAGAGAGAGAGGGAGAGAAGAACCTGGACGACGCCGTCGCCAGAGGTACAGGGGAAGAGAACCGGACCAGGCTGGGGCCGGTCTAGGGCAACTTGAACTGGGACGCCGAAGCCTTTACGGGGCCCGGTTTCTTGGAATTTGGGTCGACTTTGGGTTTGATGGCTATCACCGTTACTGTTAACGTCTTCTTCGTCTTCGTCTTTCACTTCGTGGTCTTCGTCTTTGTCTTTCACTTCGTGGCCGCATTTCACTTCGTGGCAAAGAGACGCGATCGAAAGAAGAGAAAAGAGAGCAGAGAGACGCGATCGAGAGCAGAGATGAGATAGCAAAAAGCAGAGAGACATGATCGAGAGAAGAGAGATGAGAGAAGAGAAAAGAGAGTAAAGAGCAGAGAGCCGTGTTTTAGGGGCTGAAAAATGAAAATAAACACTGAAAACGATAGTAGTAGTGTTTTGACCATTTATGAAAACTGAATTTTGAAAATTACTTTGAAACACGGTTTTTTAAACTATATTTGTAAATATTTGAATAGAATTTTCAATGTTTGAACATCAAAAAAAAAAATTTTGAAAATCACTACAAAATCTTTGTGCTTTATTTTTTCTTTTTAAATTTTTAACTGTTTAATTTTTTTGTTAATCAATTTTTTTTCAATCGTCATTCTTCATATCAGCTATTATTTAATCGGTACTTATTTGATTTTTTTTTTGAAATGCATGATTTGGTATATAAAATCCCAAGTAACGATTGAAAAAAAGCTACAGTATTATTATAATAATGATAGACGTACATCAGAGGTGGACAATATGTTTGTACATTTTTTTATCCCAAAACTTCATGATTAATTCCCTAAAGATTTTTTTTAGTAATATAGAGAAATTTCATTAATAACACAGAGAGACCCAAAAATAAATTACTTTATATGAAAGACTATGGTTACAGTCAGCCATAGTTACAGTCAAACTGGCGAGACCATGAGATACATGCACTATTACTAAGGAAACTTACTAAGTACTTGAGCAGTAGCAAACTATCAGACACAATGGGAATAGGAAAGATCTGTCGCACAATAACGGTTGATCAATTAAAACCGGGCAAAACAAAAAGAGCTGAGCCTGTAAAGATCCATCGTTTGACACAATTGCGTGAACGCATGCAAGGTCCATCGTTTGACACTGTCAGAATCAAAACCAACAGCTCCTATAACCCCGTGCGTTAAGAAGAAGAGAACCATGCGGCATCCATAGACAAAAATCAACTCTTCCCGGCCCGTGCATTGGATTTCAAATATAGGTCCAAAGCCCAGAATTTTGGCCCATCTAACGTTTTTTTCTTTTTGGTTCATTTTTCTTTTTCGGTCTTAATAATTATATCCAAGCCCTGATATAATTTCTTCTAAGGTTCCATTTATTTTCTCATAAAATGATTTACATCTTAATTGACTTTACACTGTAAAACCTTTTACATAAAAAAAATCAATATTTTCCTATGATTTTTTGTTGTTTGGTTATATAATTGAAAATAACCCTATTTTACATTCCATTGTTTGGAATTAAAAGAAAATACGTGATTAAAAATAAATTAATTTGTACAAATAGTAATATATTTAAATATGATACTTATGAGTAATAATATCGCATAAAAAATTATATGCATGTGAATATAATAAATGAACAAATAATAATAAATAGAGTTTATTACCTTAAAAAATTAACAAAAAAATTATAAATTTTATGTTAGCTAATGTTGATAAATAAAATATCGTTATTGCAATTAAAATAAAATTCGAATCCAAAATATGTCTTCAAACATCAAAATGACCATCAAATGCATTAAAATACGACCTAACATACGAGCTTATTCAAAGAAAAATCACAATAATAAAGATGTTTAATCATAATTTAAATATAAACAAAAGCAAAATTCATACGAAAAAAATAAATTAAATATAGAAGGAAGAGATAATTGTTTGCTACACTGCAGAGAGTGACTGATAAAGTAACTATATCATATATGGCAAGAGAGAAATGATGTGTAGAGAAAGTGTCTTGATTTTCGTTTCCAAATGTAAATCAATTTACGATAAAAATTGAGTAAGTTGTTTTCTATATCTTATACTTTAGTGGCGTAAAATCTGATTTTACGACGAAATTGATTTACATTCTACCAAACATATTGAAAATGACATTTTACATTGCAAGTATTTTACGCCTATGATTTTCCTGCAAAACAAACAGAGTATAGATCTCTAATACTCTCCGTAGTCATCTCCTCTAATAATATATAATTATAATATATATACCTAAAAAGCTAAAAGCTAAATTCCCAAAATCCAAACCCTAACTCCTTCAGTTACTCCCGCCTTCAGTGTTGCGTCGCGCTCGTCAAACACTAACTAGTCTTCCCCTCTCATTTGGTAAGATCTCATTCTCTCTTCTCTAATCTCTCATCTTGTTTTTGTTTCTTTCTGTTGCTCGGTCAATCTTTCTCTCAAACATAGGCACGTTGTATCTGTCTAACGTCGACCAATTTCTTCATTTTATATAGTAAGATCCCGTTATGTTTTCTCTGATCTCTCATCTTCATAATTGTATATGTTCTTTTTTTTTAGTGTGTCTTTATATGTTCAGTTTAATATTTATATGTTCAATAGCTCTTTATATGTTCAATCTTGTTGATGCCAAGAAACGGTTGGTGCTGACGTGGCCTGGGTGAGGACGTGGTCTGGGAGCTGACGCAGCCTTGGTGAGGACGTGGCCTAGGTGAGGATGTGGCCTGGCCCTGCACAAGTAACAGAGGGAAAATGGGAGATATCCGAGGGTGCTCCGATGCTTAAGTTAGCAACGATTCAAACGAGAAGCCGAGGGCTCAAAAGAAGCCGATAGCTTAAGTATATCAAGTATAAGTGCAGGTGTGTACGAATGCCTAGTGAGGTCCATACCTTGGCCCATTTATAAGCGTCTGCCAGTAGGGTGGTCATGATAGCGGGCTCGGGCGAGAGTGCGGCTGTAGGGTGGCTGGCGACGGTAAGGCTGCCGTAGGGGAGGTCCAGTCGTAGGTTTGCTGGGCCGTATGGATTGCTTGCCCGGCCTGGGGAGGTCACTGGATCTGTTGAGTCTTTTGGAGCACACAGCTGGGTTTGGGGCTTGTTTGGGCCGGAGCCAGCTGGGCTTGTATGGGCCGCTCGTTGGACTTGAGTATTTGAAGTATTCTGGGCCATATCACAGGCCCCCCACTTCCTTGAGTACGTTTACGTTCTTAAGGAAGTACTTTAAGGGACAGACTTGAAAGGGAGCTGAGGAGCATGACTCGGTTACGGGAGCCGGACCGTCATTCTTGGGAGGCGAAGGGTCGTCTGGAGAGCGGAACAGTTTCTAGAATTTGCAGGGTCAGACCTACTTTAACTAGCTGCTCTTGAAAGTAGCGTCGTTGCCTTCGAAAGGTGAAAAGTTGCTGGAGAAACGAAGAGTCTCCTCGAAACCGTAAAACTGTATTTAATTTGTATAGCTATGTTTTCTGGTCTTATAAGTAAGGGTCTCTGACACCTTTGGTTTTAAGCAGAAACGACTTCAATTTTTGAAGAGCTTGAGAGGGAGATATCAGTTTCTGGGAGTGGAAACATTGGTTTGGGTAATACCGAGGGTAATGATCTCAGAGTGAGAGAGGAGTCGTCACTCTCTTAAGGGTTCTATGGAAGCCAAAGAGGAAGACGAGGTTACCTTGGAGGAGGATCGTGGTTCGATGACCATGGTCTTCTCCCTGATTTCAAACAAGGGTCAGGACCTCTTTCAGATTCCGAGTGGGAGCTGGGGGGGTTCTTTGTGCCGAGACCTTCTCTGTTTCAAGGAATGGAAGAAGAGGGACACAGCCAATCCCAAAGGAGTATCACAGATTCATTTAAAATCTGGGGGCTGTCTGGATGGTGGGCTCCTCGATCCCTTGAGTATATTGGAATGGAAGAAGAAGAGGGGTTGAGGAGGGCACCCGGGGCCTGGGGCTGCACCTGTCAGGTGAGCACTTTCAGTCTTAGGCTCATGCCAGGAGCTTTTCAGGATTGTGCTAAGAGCTTTTTAGCCTGAAGAGGGTGCGGGAGCTTGTAACCGGCACTGCCTGAGGAGCTTGGCTTTTTATCATTTTCTTTGTACTTCGAGGCCGTTAGGGCCATATTTATTGTACTTCGAGGTTGTTAGTTGTAATTCTCTGAATTAATAAAATATCTTTTCTTTCAATCTTTGCTTTGCGTGATGTCCTTGCCTTTCATACTTGAGTTGATAAAACAAACTTGATTTTAGGCCCAAGGCCGAACATTAGTAACGTAGATTAGTCCCTCGGACTTTTTGGATCGTCTGGCCGAGCGATAGACAAGGCTCGGACTTTTGGAGAATCGTGCCGAGCGATAGACAAGGCTCGAATTTTTGGAGAACCGTTGGAGAATCATGTCGAGTGATAGATAAGGCTCGGATTTTTGGAGAATCATTGGAGAATCATGCAGAGCGATAGACAAGGCTCAGACTTTTTGGAGGGCCGTTGGAGAATCGTGCCTAGTGATAGACAAGGCTCAGACTTTTGGAGATTCGACCGAGCGTTGACAAGGCTCGGATTTTTGGAGATTCGACCGAGTGTTGACAAGGCTCGGATTTTTGGAGATTCGACCTAGCGTTGACAAGGCTTGGATTTTTGGAGAAACCCTGGAGAACATGGCCGAGCGATAGATAAAGCTTGGACTTTTGGAGATTTCTTGGCCTAGCGTATGCAGAGCAGATCTTATGCTCGGACCTTGGAGATCTTGGTCGTCGCTCCGCCTTGGAGATGCTTGGCCGTGCGCACTATTGCGCACTGATGCTCGGCCTGTGTGCACAAGTGTGCACCGAAGTTGGGACGAGGCCGAGCGTATGAACACATGTATCAACGCTCGGACTTGAGTGTGCGTGTGATTGCTTGGCCGTGCACACTTGTTGCACACTAAATCTTGGACAGCGTGCACTAGTGTGCGCTAAAGCTCGGACGAGGCCGAGTGTATGAGCACATGTGCACACACTCGGACTTTCGGTATGCACGTACTCTCTTGGCTGTGTGCACTATTTCGCACTGATGCTTGGGCTGTGTGTACTAAAGCTCGAGCGAGGCTCGGACGAGGCCGAGCGTATGAGCACATGTGCACACACTCGGACTTTTGGTGTGCGCGTGCTCTCTTGGCTGTGCACACTATTGCGCATTGATGCTTGGGCTGTGTGCACTAGTGTGCACTAAAGCTCGGGCGAGGCTCGGACTTGGCCGAGCGTATGAGCAAATGTGCACACACTCAGACTTTTGGTGTGTGCGTGCTCTCTTGGCTGTGCCCACTAGTGCGCACTGATGCAGAGACTGTGTGCACTAGTATGCACTAAAGCTCGAGAGAGGCTCAGACGAGGCCGAGCGTATGAGCACATGTGCACACACTCGGACTTTTAGTGTGCACATGATCTCTTGGCTGTGCGCACTATTGCACACTGATGCTTGGGCTGTGTGCACTAGTGTGTACTAAAGCTCGGATGAGGCTCGGACGAGGCCGAGCGTATGAGCACATGTGCACACACTCGAACTTTTGGTGTGCATGTGCTCTCTTGGCTGTGCACACTATTCTGCACTGATGCTTGGGCTGTGTGCACTAGTGTGCACTAAAGCTCGGGTGAGGCTCAGACTTGGCCGAGCGTATGAGTACATGTGCACACACTCGGACTTTTGGTGTGCGCGTACTCTCTTGGCTGTTCGCACTATTGCGCACTGATGCAGGGACTATGTGCACTAGTGTGCACTAAAGCTTCGGTGAGGCTCAGACTTGGCCGAGTGTATGAGTACATGTGCAGACACTCGAACTTTTGGTGTGCGCGTGCTCTCTTGGCTATGCGCACTATTGCGCACTGATGCTTGGGCTGTGTTCACTAGTGTGCACTAAAGCTCGGGCGAGGCTCAGACTTGGCCGAGCGTATGAGCACATGTGTACACACTCGGAATTTTGGTGTGTGCGTGCTCTCTTGGCTGTGCGTACTGATGCAGGGACTATGTGCACTAGTGTGCACTAAAGTTTGGGCGAGGCTTGGACTTGGCCGAGCGTATGAGCACATGTGCACACACTTGGACTTTTGGTGTGCGCGTGCTCTCTTGGCTGTGCGCACTATTGCGCACTGATGCTTGGGCTATGTGCACTAGTGTGTACTAAAGCTTGGGTGAGGCTCGGACGAGGCCGAGCGTATGAGCACATGTGCACACACTCGGACTTTTGGTGTGCGCGTGCTCTCTTGGCTATGCGCATTATTGCGCACTGATGCAAGGATTGTGTGCACTAGTGTGCACTGAAGCTCAGCTTGGTCTGAGCGTTTGCACATATATTCCTTCTCTCGAGCTTGAGTGTGTGCGGCTTAGTTTGGCCATGCGCACTGGTGCGCACTGATGCTTAGCCAGGGGCATGCACACTACGGCGCTCGGCCGTGCACAGTTAACAACCACTCGAACAGGGACGTGTGCACTATGGCGCTCGGTCGTGCACACTTAGAAACTGCTCGGACAGGGGCGTGTGCACTATGGTGCTCGGCCGTGCACACTTAGTAACCGTTCAGACAGGGGTGTGTGCACTATGGCCTTCGGTCGTGCACACTTAGTAACCGTTTGGACATGGATGTGTGCACTATGGCGCTCAGTCATGCACACTTAGCAACCGCTGGCGTAGCCGAGGGCGATGCTGAGGCCGAGGTCGAGATGAGCGTTAAGCAAGGCTTAGACTTTGGAGTGTGCAGCATGGGGTCGGACGGCTTGGCATTGCAATAGATGAGTTCTTTAGATTTCTTCTCTTCTACTGTAGCGAGAGATTATGGTTTCCTACGGACAGTGCCAATCTGTTGATTCCAAGAAATGGTTAGTGCTGACGTGGCCTAAGTAAGGACGTGGCCTGGGTGAGAACGTGGCCTGGGAGCTGATGCGGCCTTGGTAAAGACATGGCCTGGGAGTTGATGCGGCCTTGGTGAGGACGTGGCCTAGGTGAGGACGTGGCCTGGCCCTGCACAAGTAACAGAGGGAACTAAAGGCCCTCGGAAGGAGGGGAAGGGGAGACCTCCGAGGGCGCTCCGATGCTTAAGTTAGTAACGATTCAAAGGAGAAGCTGAGGGCTCAAAAGAAGCCGATGGCTTAAGTATATCAAGTATAAGTGCAGGTGTGTATGAATGCCTGATGAGGTCCATACCTTGGCCCATTTATAGGCGTCTGCCAGTAGGGTGGTCATGATAGCGGGCTCAGCCAAGAGTGCGGCTGTAGGGTAGCTGCAGGGTGGCTGTCAGTCTGCAGGGTGGCTGATAGCTTTGTAGGGTGGCTGGCGACGGTAGGGCGGCCGTAGGGGAGGTCCAGTCATAGGTTTGCTGGGCTGTCATTTACGGGCCTGGAGACTTCATTGGGCCGGGGAATATATGGATCGCTTGCCCGGCCTGGGGAGGTCACTGGATCTGTTGAGTCTTTTGGAGCACAAAGCTGGGTTTGGGGCTTGTTTAGGCCGAAGCTAGCTGGGCTTGTATGGGCCGCTCGTTGAGCTTGAGTATTTGAAGTATTCTAGGCCTGGAGTATTCTGGGCCATATCAAATCTCATCTTCAATCTAAAATTTACGTGTTCTTTTTTTTTTCCCAGTAGCTCTTTATAGAAATTAATTGTTTTTTTTCTTGAGAGCCAATTTTGTTTCTACATTTTTTTTGTTTTTCCTTCTCTCTTTCTGTTTTCTGTTTTTTTTTTTCAATCCTTAGCCATGTTTTCTGTTTTTTTTCTTTCTTACTTAATAGATGGAATCCATGGTTGAATACTAAAACTACGGTAGAAGGTCAAAGCAAAAATTCTGCCCCTACTCCTACCTCCACTCCAACGGCAAAAAATGATGATAATTCATCAAAACCACCTATATCTAACTCCAATGCTTCAAAGGTGAATGATTCTAAGAAAATATCATTTGTATGGGAGCATATTACTAAATGGGATTCTGAAGATAAAATTCATTTCAAAGTTTCTTGTAATTATTGTGAACATTTAATTGGTTGTACAAGTACAAAAGGTATAAGTGCAATGATTAGTCACTTTAATAAATGTTCATAATTGACAATGTGGAGTCACCATAATTTTACTTGTTGATAAGATGTTTGAATAAAAGGCTTGTAGGAAAGAACTTGCTAGGATGATCATCAAGTATGAGTTGTCTTTTAGGCATGTGGAGCATGAATGATTTAGAGAGTTTTGTGGTGTGTTACGATCAAGGTTTCAAGTTCTTTCACACTAGACAATGACTAAAGATTGTTATGTTCTTTACTTAAATGAAAAAAATAAGCCGCTTTTTTTTTTAAAAAAAAAAATTCTAACATAGAGTCAGTTTTACCACCGATACATGAATATCTTGTCAAAACCTCAGTTATATGTATCTTGCTGCTCACTTTATTGATGATGAGTGGAGATTGCACAAAAAAAATTGAACTTTTATCCTATTTCTAATCATTCTAGTGACATGATTGGTAAAATGGCTGAGAGATGTTTACTTGTTTGGGGTATTGGCAATATTTTCACTATAACAGTTGACAATGCAGCTTTTGATGATACAACAATTAGAGAGGATGTGTCTTGAATGGTAATTTTCTACATATTAGATGTGTTGTATATATTTTAAATTTAATTGTTAAAGAGAGTTTGAAAGATTCATAGAAATCTATTATTAAAATCCATTTTGACAGCGAAACATATGAGATCTTCTCCAACTATGTTACTACTTGTGTGGAGAAAGAAAAAATTGATAGCAAAAGTCTTGTTTACTTAGATGTTAAAACAAGATGAAATTCCACGTACTTAATGTTAAAATTTGCTATGAAGTTTCAAAATGTATTTAATTTGTTAGAGCTCCAAAATGTTAAGTATAGGGAGAAATTTAGAAAGTATAAGGGTTTGCTTAACTCGTGCTTTGTTGTAGTTTCTTAATATATTTTATGAAGATACTTTGAATGTATCCGGTTCTCTTTATATATATGGTCATATGTACATGCAGAAAATTTATGGAATAAAAATGATGATTGCTAAAAGACATTTGAGTGATGATAAAAATGTACTTTCAATAGTGTAAATATGAAAACGAAATATGATAAATAATGAAGAAACAATGAATGGTAAATTCAACCAAACGACCATTAATGTCTTCTTATTCTCCTTTCATAATTCGAAGATTCCAAATCTTTCATGTGGCACAAATCTGTCGTTCATTGAAGTATGAAAATCTCTTTTTTAGTCTTTTTTTTTTTACGAAAACTTAATCATCATCTTTCTTGAACTCTGTACATTGTTTCTTACAGTATAACAAAGCACTGAATAGAAGATAGAAAACCTGCAAAAAAAGCTATGGAAAATGTAGCGTTATGCCTTTAATTTTTTTAATACTAGAGTAAACTCCATACTCAGACCTCGTTTGGAGTCTGCTTTAATATGGATTAAATCTGATTTTCTCTAGTGATTCCAAACAACTCCTCAATCCGGAGTATTTGATTTTGTGGGTTTTAAGTTTTAAGTTAATGTTTATTTTTTTAAATTAAATTTAATATTAAATAATAAGTATTTTAATTTGATTTAACTAAATTTTAAATAATAAGCATCAACTGAAAATTTAATTTAACTTCAACCGCACAAAAAATACTTGATTCATTAATAAATTTTACCTTTAAAAAGGAAAGGTCTTTCCGACCGACTTTTACATTTGTCCATTTTAATCTTTTATGTATGACATTGACGTTAGCCCATTTAATCTCATGTATAACATACCAAATTTCTTCTTGGTGCATTAAATATTAGTTTTAATTATAAAAAATATTTTGTGGTTAACTGTATTTTTAAAAAATATCTCGAGATTTTTTTGTGGTAAAAAATATTTTGTGATTGATTCCATTTTCAAAAGTTACCCTGAAATTTTTTTGTGGTAAAAAATACTTTGTAATATATTTCTGTTAGTAAAAAATACTCTGTGATATATTTATATTAGTCAAAAATATTTTATGATATATTTCTTTTAATTAATCACGTGATATTTTTGTTGAAATTGTTAGTGTTGATCGAGTCTTTAGGATGTGCTTTTGTTAGTTGCTTAGTGGTTTGAATAATTCTTATTATTTAGAGTCAAGTTGTTTGTTTCCTAGTCACTTACCACATTAATAGGAATGTAAAACGTGGGTTGTAGTTTCTGATTCTGTTATCTTTGTAAGGCTATATATATGGGGCCAGTTCTGCTGTTTAATTGAATAAGAGTGCACATTCTCATATCTTGCTTATATTCACTAGATAAACACTTACAAATGGTATCAGAGCACCATTACTGGGGCTTGATTGAAATTAAGAAGCTGCAGTCTTCTGAGAGGTTTAGTGACGAGATTATGGCAACTGAGAGTGGATTTGTACAACCATCGATCCTGAAATTCGATGGGTATTACGATCACTGGAGTATGCTCATGGAAAATTTCATGTGATCGAAAGAATATTGGAGTGTGGTTGTAGATGGGATTCCTGCAGCAGCAGAAGGAGTTCAACTCACTGAAGCACAGAAGAAGGTGATTGATGATGCAAAGTTGAAGGATATGAAGGCAAAGAATTATCTCTTCTAGGCCATAGATCGATCAATCCTGGAAACAATCTTGAACAAGGACACAGCCAAAAGTATTTGGGATTCCTTGAAGCAGAAGTATCAGGGGATAGCACGAGTGCAATGAGCGCATCACCAAGCTCTCCAAAAGGAGTTTGAGATGTTGATCATTAAAGTGGGCGAGTCTGTGAACGAGTACTTTGCTCGTACTCTTGTTGTGGTTAAGAAGTTGAGAGTCAATAAAGGAACGATGGACGATGTAGCAGTCATCGAGAAGATTCTGAGATCCATGACACCCAAGTTCGATTATGTGGTGTGTTCTATTGAAGAGTCAAATGATTTGGATGCTCTTACAATTGATGAGTTACAAAGTAGTCTTCTAGTACATGAGCAACGTATGAAAGCTCATGTTGTGGAAGAGCAAGCATTGAAGATTACTTTTGGAGAATCTTCAGGAGACAGAGGACGAGGTCGTGGCAGATATCGAGGACGGGAAAGAGGAGGAGGCAAGCGTAGTTTTGACAAATCCACTGTTGAGTGCTATAACTGTCATAAACTTGGACACTTTCAGTATGAATGTCCAAAGAAGGGAACCAAAGCGCATGCCAACTATATGGAAGGTAGTGAAGAAGTGTTGTTGATGGCATATGTGAATGATAAGGAAGCTAGCTTAGAAGAAATGTGGTTTCTCGACTCTGGATGTAGTAATCACATGTGCGAAAAGAGGGAGTTTTTTCAGACTTTGAAGGAAATTTCAGAGAATAAGTGAAACTGGGAGATAACTCAAGCATGTATGTGATGGGTAAAGGCAATATGCAAATGCTGGTGAATGGTTTGGTACATATTATTACTGGTGTATTCTATGTTCCAGGATTGCAAAACAGCCTAATAAGTATTGGTCAGCTTGCTGAGAAGGGACTCGCTATCCTTATTCAACGTGGAACCTATAAAATTAATCATAATGAGAAAGAGCTAATCATGGAAATTACAATGTCCTCAAATCGAATGTTCAAGCTATTTGCTCAAACACAATTGAAAGAGGAAGCTTGTTTCAACTCTTTCATGGATGATCCAGCTCGTCTTTGGCACAACAGATATGGTCTTCTAAGCTACAGTGGACTGAAACTTCTTCAACAAAAGGGAATGGTGAGAGGGCTACCTTGTCTTGAAATCTCGTCAAAGATATGTGAAGATTGCTTGGTGGGGAAACAACAAAGGGATCCATTTCCTAGGGAATGGACATGGAGAGCTTATCAGATTCTAGAACTGGTACATGCCGATATTTTTGGACCAATCAGTCCTATATCCAACAGCAATAAAAGGTACATGATTAGCTTTATTGATGACTATAGCCGTAAAGTTTGGGTTTATTTCTTGATTGAGAAGTCTGAAGCATTTATTACTTTCAAGAAATTTAAGAATAATGTTGAAAAAGAGACTGGTTTGAGTATAAAAGGTCTTCGTACTGACCGTGGAGGTGAGTTTACGTCACTTGAATTCTCTAATTTTTGTAGTGAAAAAGGTATTCGAAGACAACTAACAGCTGCATACACCCCCCAACAAAACGGTGTAGCGGAAAGGAAGAATCGAACTATCATGAATATGGTTCGAAGTATGCTCTCAGAAAAGAAGATTCCCAAAGTATTTTGGCCTGAAGCTGTGAATTGGACAGTTTATGTTCTTAACAGGAGTCCAACACTTGCAGTAAAGAATAAAACTCCAAAAGAAGTTTGGAGTGGATTCAAACCTTCAGTAAATCACTTCAGAGTGTTCGGTTATCTATCTTATGTTCATATTCCTGATTGCAAAAGGACAAAGCTCGATGACAAAAGTGTAAAATGTGTTTTGCTTGGAATTAGTGAAGAGTCTAAGGCATAGAGATTGTATGATCCCATTTCTCAGAAGATCATAGTCAGTAGAGATATGGTGTTTGACGAAGACAGCGGCTGGGATTGGGACAAAGGTCATGAGGAAGTTATTTTGGCTGATTTGAATTAGGGCGAAAATGACACAGAACTAGATGCAGCTTCTGCAAATGGAGATGAAACTGAAATTGGCGAACCAAATGCAGCTGCTGCAAGTGGAGAAGAAACTGAAATTGGCGCACATAGCAGTACTGAAGAAAGTGATGGCGGTTTAAATGGGTCGAATGAATGCGATTCTTCAGGTGAAAATCATTCACTTGAGGCTCGGGAACAACGGTTGAGAAGGCAACCGACTTGGATGAGGGATTATGTGAGTGGAGAAGGCTTATTTGAGGAAACAGACATGGTATTTTTAGGTATGTTTGTAACCAATGATCCAGTTCTATTTGAAGAGGCACTAAAAGATGCAAAGTGGAGAACATCGATGGATGTGGAAATTGCAGCAATAGAGAAAAATGATACTTGGGAATTGACAAATTTACCTACTGGGGCAAAGAAGGTTGGTGTAAAATGGGTGTATAAAACGAAACTCAATGAAAATGGTGAGGTGGAGAAGTACAAAGCCCGTTTGGTTGCAAAGGGTTACACCAAAAAATATGGCGTGGACTACACGGAGGTTTATGCACCTGTAGCATGTTTGGAGACAGTTCGATTGGTAATTTCTCTTGCAGCTCAGAAAAGGTGGACGATTTTTCAGCTAGATGTAAAGTCAGCCTTTTTCCATGGAGAAATTAGCGAAGAAGTTTTTGTCGAGCAACCACCTGGTTATGAGAAGAAAGGGAAAGAACAAAATGTGTACAGACTAAAGAAAGCTTTATACGGACTCAAACAAGCTCCACGGGCTTGGTACAGTCGGATAGAGTCATATTTCACTAAAGAAGGGTTTGAAAGGTGTCCTTATGAACATACTTTGTTTATCAAAGTAGGAGAAGGAGGTAAAATTCTAATTGTTTGTCTCTATGTTGATGACTTGATTTTTACTGGCAACGATGAGCATATGTTTGTTGAATTCAAAAATTCTATGATATAAGAGTTTGACATGACAGACCTTGGAAAAATGAGATATTTCCTTGGTATAGAAATAATGCAAGGACCGGAGGGCATTTTTGTATGTCAAAAGCAGTACACACAGGTGGTGCTGGAAAGGTTTGATATGGATAAATGCAATTCAGTTCATAATCCAATTGTTCCAGGTTGCATTCTCATGAGAGATGAGAATGGAGTAAGGGTAGATAGTAATCGCTACAAGCAGGTAATTGGCAGTCTAATGTATCTGACTGCTACTCGACCTGATATTATGTTTGTGGTAAGCCTTCTAAGTAGTTCTATGGATCGTCCCGCAAAGCTTCATCTTCAGACAGCCAAGAGGGTTCTGACCACGTTAATAGGAATGTAAAACGTGGGTTGCAGTTTCTGATTCTGTTATCTTTGTAAGGCTATATATATATATATATATATATATATATATATATATATATATGGCCAGTTCTGCTGTTTAATTGAATAAGAGTGCACATTCTCATATCTTGCTTATATTCCCTAGATAAACACTTACAATTTTTATTAACAAAAATAAATCACAATATATTTTTTATCATAATAAACTTCAGAGTACTTTTTAAAAGACAATCAACTACAGAATAAATTTTTATAATTAAACCTAAATTTTAAATAGTCGTGCTTTACCTTTTAGTGGAGAGTTCAAGCTGTTTACATGTCTATGAAAGTTTAAATTTGTAGGGAATTGGGAAACAAGCGGCAAAGTCGAGCTGCATTAATTGTTACAAAGGAAATGGCTTAACTGGTGTCAGCCAATGGAGAAAAAATAAATTTGAAAAACGTGTAGCTCGTTTTGTTGAAGTTGTCGACATATCACATATATTTATATTAGTCAAAAATACTTTAGGGAATTGGGAAACAAACAGCAAAGTCAAGCTGCATTAATTGTTACAAAGGAGATGGCTTAACTGGTGTCAGCCAATGAAGAAAAAATAAATTTGAAAAACGTGTAGCTCGTTTTATGGCGGGTTGTTGAAATTGTTGACACTTTGTTTTTGGTTTTCTCTTCATTAATCTTATAAAGCTGAAGTTCTTCCCGACATAGATCTATAAAATATATATATATATATATGAAAAAATATATTTATTTTTATTTATCGATAAAATTAACTTTTATATCGTATATTTTTCATCGATACAGATTAGACAAAATATTTTCCTTATAAACACCCATGTGTGCATGCAGAAAAAAAAACACAAGAGAGTAAGAGGTAAAAAAAATACTATCTTTCTCTTGGACAAGTCGCATGTTTGTGGTGTGTTAATTCATATTTTTAATGGTTTTAGTATTAAAAGTATGAGAGATAAATACATGTGAGACGTGAAAAAAGTGTCATTTGAGTTGAAAGATAGTGTACAAAAATTATTGAGATTGAGTTCAGGTGATAAAACACAATCAATATTTTTTTGTATTTCTCTCATAAAGAAAGAACGAGTTAATTCTCTATGGTAGTAGGTAGTTTTCTATCGAACCACATAAATATTACGTGTCCACTCGTATTATTTCATATATATTTATTTATTTCTATTAAACTGATGGATGTATGGTGATTTAATTAAATCTTAAATTAATTCACTTCCACATGATCCAGGAAAATGAGTAAATTACAGTAAATTTGTAGCTAAACTTCAGCCAGGTTTAGATGTCTAACTTAAACCATGTTGCCTTAAATTTTACATTGGAATTGACATGTGGCCTGTTTATAAAACTGTCTTTAGTAAGACAAACATTGCTACCCACCCAAGGTTAAATTGATAAATTGTACCGCCTCAGTAAAAAATAAAAGATGATAATTTAAACTGTCCAATTTAAGGTCATGTTACCAAACATAGCCTTCATAGATACATGATCAATAAAGTTCACTTAATTACCATAGCGATGATCTCTGTGAAGTCAACTTGAACTCAACATCATTGGCAACCTCGAATTTTTTCAAAAAAATGAATTGATTGATCATTTCATTTCCTACACACATTTGTTCGCGAAATATCCATTCAAGTAACAAAATCCAAATTGGAGTCAACATCAATTAGCAACCTCCAATTTTTTCAAAAAAAATGAATTGATTGATCATTTCATTTCCTACACACATTTGTTCGCGAAATATCTATCCAAGTAGACAATCCAAATTTTTTTGTGTGGGGGGGTTGGGGCTCACTTCAAAAGCTCAAATCGTGGTAGACCTCAATTTTTTTTCCTTTTTCTTTGACATAATTAACATGTTGTTGATAGTAATTTTTTCAATTAATAAAACGTTTTTATTGAGCTAATTAAGAGTATATATGTACCCTGCTTAATTTGTTGAATATTGCATGTCGATAATAAGCTAGCTACTCTTGATACTCTGGTAGCAAAAGTTATGGATTATTTCATCATATTGCTTGTAGCACTCCCTATTTTCCTATTCTTCCTCTTTCAAACGCACAGAATTACTCGTTGTCTCCCTCCAGGCCCCAAGGGTCTTCCCATAATTGGAAACTTACACCAAATTGAAAGCCATAACCCCCACCGTTTCCTCTACAGACTGTCCAAGATATATGGCCCCATCATGTCCTTAAATCTCGGTTCCAGGCGAGTCGTTGTAATCTCTTCCGCTGAGTTGGCTAAAGATGTTCTCAATACCCAAGACCAAAACTTTTGCACAAGGGCTTCCTTTCGTGGCCAGCAGAGGATGTCCTACGAGGGCTTGGATATAGCATTTGGAAAATATTCTCCTTATTGGAGGGAGATGAGGAAACTATGTATGATTCATCTCTTTAGTGCTAATCGCGTGCAAAGTTTCCGTCCAATAAGAGTCGACGAGGTTTCACATATGATGGAGAAGATAACGGAAGCAGCTCGTGAATCTGAGGTTGTCAACATTAGTGAGACCATGCTGTCTTTTACAAACTCCGTGGTTTGCAGAGTAGCGTTTGGGAAGAGGTACGCGGAGTATGGAAGTGAAATGAAAAGATTCATTGAGATACTCTATGAATCACAGGTCATGTTTAGAGTGTTTTTTTTCGCTGATTATTTTCCTTATTTAAGTTGGCTTGATACGTTCACTGGACTCAGCTCTCGCCTTGATAAAGCCGCCAAAGCTTTTGATAACTTCTTGCAAGGAATCGTCGATGAACACCTCGATCCAAACAGACTCAAACCTGAGAGGGAGTGTCTAATTGATGTTTTAATCCAACTCTGCAAGGATCCACCTTTTCCAATTGACTTCACTTACGAAAACGTCAAGGCAATCACCATGGTACTTACATAATAATAATATACTGTATAGTACTAAAATGAAATTTAGAACACCTAATATCTTAATTATAATTAATTACCAGTTATTTACCACTAATTGATCAGTATATATATTGCTTTATAGCTTCAAGTACAATACTAATCAAATATTTTTGTGCTTTATATGATTTGTTTGCAGGACATAGTTGTTGCTGGAACGGACACAGCCACGGCAGTGGTGGTTTGGGCTATGACTTACCTAATCAAATATCCCAATAAAATGAAGAAAGTACAAGAAGAAATAAGATCCTTGATTGGGGATAAAGGGTATGTTACCGAGGAAGACATTTCAAATCTACCATATTTTAGAGCTGTGGTGAAAGAGACACTAAGATTGGAACCCGTAATGCTACTCCACCGAGAAGCAATAAAGGATTGCAAGATAGGAGGATATGAGATTCCAGCCAAAACCGTAGTGCAAGTGTGTCCATGGGCGGTTTCGAGGGACACTGAAGCTTGGGGAGAGAACCCTGAAGAGTTTTGTCCAGAGAGATTCATGGAAAAGTGTATTGACTATAAAGGCCAAGATTTCGAGCTAATACCCTTTGGATCTGGAAGAAGAATGTGTCCAGGCATGAAGATGGGTGTTGCCATGTTGGAGCTTCCATTTGCAAACTTTCTCTACAAATTTGATTGGGAATTGCCTGCTGGGATAAAGCCTGAGGACATCAACATGGATGTCATGACCGGTCTTGCTATGCACAAGAAGGAACACCTAATGCTTGTACCTAAGAAGTACATATGATAATGTTGGAGATAAAACCTTTCGATTGGAGTTCGGTTAACGGGTGCTTTAGGACATTTTTTAACCAGCAATAAATACCTAAAAATATGTATTAAAATTTTAAATTTGCATTAAAGTTTAAATTTTATTTCAAGTATACCTTTCATTTATGTAGGTGTACTTAAATTATATATAATTAAAAGTGTGAATAAAAATTGGTGAACCGTTGATCCAACTCAAACCGGCTCAGTTTCACCCATACATAATGACATATTTATAAATTCAAATTAAATTTTACATTAATTATATATATTATAACTATTGTATTTAATGTTTCTTAACAAGTGTTACAAAAATCTTTATTATGTAATTATGTAGAGAATGAGATTTTAGTCCAACCAGTTTTAATGTATGTTTTTTTTAAAGAAAAAAATCAAATATCACATATTATTATAATTATAACTAGCAGCGCATGCCGAGGGACCAAGAATTTTGTTGATGCCAAATATGTGCGTTGCTGAGCTAGAGGGTGGACTGCAGAAGTACCTGCACAGGGAAAGGGAGAGTAGCTATGGGGTCGACGGAGGGGATGCCTCCGAGGATGCTCCGATACTTAAGTTAGGGTAAGCTCAAGAGTATCTTTTTACAACTGAAAAAACCGATCTGCCTTATGGATTACTTACCAAGTCTTTTTTATAGAGTTTCGGAGGCGGTAGTGGGCCTAGGGCGGCTGCAATACGATAGCCCAACTGAGTTGGGTAATGATGCCTATGAGGCCCAGCTAGGTGGCTGAGAGCCGTTCACTAGGGCTTTAGCCTTGCTGGCTCAATCAGAAGCCGTCTATGCATTAAGATGGTTTCTACGACCTGACATCCCAACTTGGTTGGGTAATGATGGTTCGGAGGGCGGTGGTGACGTGGAAACCCAGCTGGAGGTACTGATGCTCTGGAGGGCGGTCATGACTTGGAGGTAATAATGGCCTGGAGATAATAACGGCCTGGAAGGCGGATGTGACGTGGAGGCCCAACTGGGGGCTAGAAGGAGGTCATGACCCGGAGGCCCAACTGTCTGATCCTGGGTTGTCCGCGTGTCTCCTCGCAATCTGGGGTCATGATGATCCACATGTCGCCTTCTTATTGGAGAGTAGTATTTTGGCAGTATCAGAGGCCTCCCACTTCCTTAAGTGCGGCACTGTGGTTAAGGAAGTAGCAGAACTAGGTTGGCATTAGGTCCTCTGTGGAGACATGAAGCCAGGTCGAAATGTGTTCTAAGGCAAAAGAGAATGGGTCGAGGACTTGTGGAATGACTCGTCTCTTCGGCCAAGAACAGCATGGGTCCGAGGACACGTGGAGCAATCCATCTCCTCGGACGTTGAAGATAATGGGCCGAGGACTTGTCGAGCAATCCATCTCCGCGGCCAAGAATACCAGGGGTCCGAGGACTTGTGGAGCAATCCATCTCCTCGGACCTTGAAGAGAGTGGGTAGAGGACCAGTGGAGTAATCCATCTCCTCAGACTTTGAAGAGAGTGGGCCGAGGATCAGTGGAGCAATCGATCTCCTCGGCCAAGAATACCATGGGTCTGAGGACACGTGGAGCAATCCATCTCCTCGGACCTTGAAGAGAGTGGGCCGAGGACCAGTGGAGCAATCCATCTCCTCGGCCAAGAATACCATGGGTCCGAGGACACGTGGAGCAATCCATCTCCTCGGACCTTGAAGAGAGTGGGCCGAGGACCAGTGGAGCAATCCATCTCCTCGGCCAAGAATACCATGGGTCCGAGGACACGTGGAGCAATCCATCTCCTCGGACCTTGAAGAGAGTGGGCCGAGGACCAGTGGAGCAATCAATCTCCTCGGCCAAGAATACCATGGGTCCGAGGACACGTGGAGCAATCCATCTCCTCGGACCTTAAAGAGAGTGGGCCGAGGACCAGTGGAGCAATCCATCTCTTCGGCCAAGAATACCATGGGTCCGAGGACACGTGAAGCAATCCATCTCCTCGGACCATGAAGAGAGTGGGCCGAGGACCAGTGGAGCAATCCATCTCCTCGGCCAAGAATACCATGGGTCCGAGGACACGTGGAGCAATCCATCTCCTCGGACCTTGAAGAGAGTGGGCCGAGGACCAGTGGAGCAATCCATCTCCTCGGCCAAGAATACCATGGGTCCGAGGACACGTGGAGCAATCCATCTCCTTGGACCTTGAAGAGAGTGGGCCGAGGACCAGTGGAGCTACGGGAAAGTGTTTCTTGTCCAAGACGGTGGCTGAGGTAACATGTGGCCTTGTTTGCGTAAATGACGGGTCATGTTACCTTGGAATTTTAAACAGTCGTTTTAGGGAAAACGGCAGCCACCTCGAGGGACATAACGCCCCTTGGGGAAGTGTGTCGGTCGCTTGGGGACTCTAAAGAGCCCCCTTGGTTCCTGCGTTCGCATTAAATGATCCTCGTTGGCCGTGATCCTTTCCCTATATAAAAGGCTTTGGTTTCCCCTTCTTCCTTACTCATTTTATAATCTCTTTTTGCTTTCATAGTTTTTGTGAGAGTCCTCGGCCTCGTAAAATTGTGATTGAGAGTCCTCATCCTCGTCCCTGCAAAGAGAATTTTCTTTTTTCGTATTTCTGTCGTGTCTCAACGCTGCGCTTAGTTTTTTGGTGCTGGGGTCTATTGTGTGATCGTGGCGTTCGTGAGATCTTGGAGAGGAACGCTCTTGGACATCCCGAACGTTTAGGAGGAATTCATGAGGAGTTCAAGTCCGAATCCTTCGGACTTTGGTGAGTTCGTTTCTTTAATATTTACATCATGTCTTCTTCGTTTGATACATACCGTGATAGGCCTAGTAGTAGTAACGGTAGGAGTAGTGTAGATGGTATGAGCGGCAGCAGCTCCGAAGAAGTAGAGGTGTCCTCGTCCTCTTCTGGGGGGAATGCTCCCGTAACGGGCATGCCAAGGGCAAACCCCATGGTACTAGTGCCCTACGTTCCTTTGGAGGTGGGTAGGGAGTATCAGGAAGAGTCTTCGTCTGGTGAGGACACTCTTAGGGCGTTGACCGATATTAGGGAGACCTCGGCTGGAGAGGAGAGAGAGGAATGGAACTATATAGCCAACGAGATCCCTAGTCAACTGAGGAAGGAGGATTTGGAGGTGATTAGGAAGACGTACCGTATTCCGAGCGAGTATGGTCTTCGGCTGGACAAGGTGGGAGAGAGGGCCTGCGATGTCCTCCCTGACCGAGCCCCGTTCGAGCTTTACGTGTACGAGCATCACATGCAGGCCGGGCTCCGGTTTCCCCTTCACCCCTATTTTTGTACGATTCTTAAGTACTTTGATATAGCACTGTGTCAGCTGGTGCCCAATTCGGTACAGCTGATCATGGCCTTTATCTGCGTTTGCTTAGAAGTGGGCCGACCAATGACGATGGATATTTTTAAGGCCTACTTCTTGATCAGCCGGCATGGTCAGACAGGGTGGGTGGTCTTCAGTACTCGGCCGAGGAGGAGGTTGCTGAAGAAGACCTCTTCATCTATCAAAAGGTGGAAGAAGAATTTCTTTTTCATCCAATCTGCCGAGGACTTCGGCTTACCTCGTGCGTGGAGTATGGACCGCACCGGGCAATGCAAAAAGGCGGGCCTTCTTCCGTATGAGCAAGAAACGGTGAACACCATGGTGGCCTCGCCTTTGGACATCGGGGTCCTATATGACAATGAAGAACTGGCCCGGCGAGGTCTTTGTTCTTCGTGCCCTGAGCCTTTGCTTGAGAGCGGTAAAGGCTTTGGTTTACCCTCTACTTTCTTTATTCTTATTTTGCATCGTTATCCTGTGATTTGTACTTACACTATTTCCTTCCTTTGTTGGTTTGTGTGTTTTGATCAGAGATGGAGGCGGCTGCCCGAGCGCGAGAGCATGCTAAGAAGTTGGCATTGGAGCAGAGGAGGTCGGCTCGGTTCGAGAAGCAAACGGCCTAGACTTCGCGGCCTAAGAAGAGGCCCCGAGCCCTATCTCCGGCTCTGATCGACTTGGGGACTCCTCCAAGACCACCGACCCAGTTAGAGACACCTCCGGTCTGCAGTGCCCCGACGTCGATCCCCGTGACTACGGGGACTTCCACTATCCCGGGCCCTAGCCAAGGGGCGGCTTCGGAGGCCTCGATCTTCATGCCCAACTGGGCCATCCGGACAGATGACACTGTCTTCGCACATCCTCGGGTGGCGAGGGAACATCTGTTTAAGGGCACCCCCCCTCGTGACATTGCTGAGTTGGGTCGAAAGACTACGGACTCTCTCTGTGCGGCGACCGAGGCTTTGGCTTCTCAGGTTAGATTCTGTTTTCGCTTTGCTTTACATTGTTTTTGCCGAATTTTGTTTCACACATGGCTTCTGGTATCAGATGGGTGTTCTGGTGGGCGCGGCCACACGTCGATGCATGGAGATAACAGAGCTTCTAGGGCATACCCAGCGCCAGCTGGAGGAGAGGACAGAGGCCGTTTGCCGGCTGCAAGCTTCCTTGGAGTCTGTTGTCCTGGCTAAAGCCGAAGCTGAAGCCACTGCTCGGCCAGCTGCAGAGGAGGTCGAGGCTCACCTTAGAGCCGCAGCGGAGGAGGCCGAGGCTCGTCTTCGCTCCGCTGCAGAGGAGGCTGAGGCTCGTACTAGGGTGGCCGTGGAGGAAGCCTTGGAGTCCTTCCAGAGTTCGGAGGCCTATCGCCTGGCCGTCGTTTTCTAGGGCGGCCAGCAGTACCTTACGGGGTTCATAGAGGCCAAGGGGAAGGCTGAGGCCATGTACTCGGAGCTCGGTTTCTCCGCGTTGGACCTGCTGGGGCCCGAGGATGAGGAGCTGCTGGCTTCAGACGAGGAGCCTGGTGACGGACAGGACCGTGACGGGTGATCAGGCACGGGGTCTCCTGCCCTTGGAGATCAGTAGGGCTTAGGTTGAGGGTAATCTGTTGTAGCCCCATTTTTTGTTGTTTTGGCCCAGCTAGTGTTTTGTGTTGTATTTTGAGGCTGTTGGTGCCCTACTTTGCCTTGGTTTAGGTTTTTTTGTTTTAGTTGGCAGAAAGATGTAAGTAAAGTCTTTAATATATAAAACAAGACTGTTTACATATGCGCACCACTATTTATTGATAAAAACATCGAAGATGTTCCGCATTCCAAGTACGAGGAATGGCTTTTCCGTTCAATTCTTCGAGTTCAAAAGTGCCAGGACGACATACTTTTTTGATTCGATATGGCCCTTCCCAATTAGGGACTAGTTTGCCTGATTCTCGGGGCCTAGATACTTCGTTCTTTCGCAAAACAAGGTCATGGAGGCAGAAACGTCTTACTTTTACTCTTGAATTAAAGTACCTGGTAGCTCGCTGCTGATAAACGGCAAGTCGAATTTGGGCTTTGTCTCGGGCTTCATCGAAAAGATCGGCGTTCGTGCGAAGGGCTTCCTCATTGCTTCGTTCCTCGAAGTTCTTAACTCGCAAGGAAGGTACTCCTATTTCCAAGGGGATGACTGCTTCGGACCCATAAGTCATGAAGAAGGGGCTTTCCCCGGTGGGTGCTCGAGTCGTGGTTCGATATGCCCAAAGTATGTTGGGTAAATGGTCTGTCCATTGCTTATCAGCTTCGTCTATTCGCCTTTTAATGCCTTGTAAGATCGTTTGGTTGGTAACTTCGGCTTGTCCATTTGCTTGCGGCTATCCAACCGAAGGGAAACGATGGTCAATGTGTAATTCATCGCAAAATGTTTTGAACCGAACACTGTCAAACTGTTTGCCGTTGTCTGTCACTAACACTTGTGGTACTCCAAACCGACATACGATTGATTTCCACACGAAGGCTCGGGCTTGAAAGTCCGTGATGCTGGCCAAGGGTTCAGCTTCCACCCATTTTGTAAAATAATCTATTGCAACTATGAGGTACTTTCTTTGGCCGGTTGCTCCGAGAAAGGGTCCGAGAAGGTCCATTCCCTACATAGCGAAAGGAAGTGGACTGACTATTGGTGTCAAAAGGGTCGCTGGTCGACGTGGCACAGTGGCATACCGTTGACAGCTTTGATATTTGGTCACCAACTCCATGGCTGCTTCCTTCATCTTTGGCCAATAGTATCCTTGACGAAGGATCTTGAATGCCAAGGCACGTCCCCCAAGGTGATTTCCACATATACCTTCGTGGACTTCTCGGAGGGCGTAATTAGCTTCGGTTGGGTCAAGACACTTCAAGAAGGGCGTTGTCAACCCTCGCTTATACAGGTGATCATCCAGGATTGCGTAACGGGCGGCTCGAGACACAATCTTTCGGGCTTCGCCTTTGTTATCGGGAAGAATACCGTCACGTAGATATTCCAGGATAGGACTCATCCATGTTCTCTCACCAACCACGGGTAAGACCATTATTTCATCGATACTAGGTACGGCTAGGGTTTCGAGGTAGACTGCTCGTCTGGACTCGAGCTGGCAAGATGAAGCAAGTCGGGCCAATGAGTCGGCCTTCGTATTTTCTGCCCGCGGAATCTGGTTTAGAGAAAATACTTCAAACTGCCCAGCTAATATCTTTGCTGCTGCTAGGTAGCGAGCGATTTTTTCTTCTTGGGCCTCGAATTTGCCGTTCACCTGGTTCACCACTAGTTGGGAATCGCTATATACATGTAAATTTTGTACAGATATTACCTTGGCTAATTTCATGCCTGCGAGTAGAGCTTCATACTCGGCTTCATTGTTGGACGCTGGAAACCTAAACCTCAGGGCGTACTTAATGGCGAAGTTATCGGGACCGCTCAGAATGAGCCCGGCTCCGCTTCCAGAGTCAGTGGAGGATCCGTCCACATGAAGGGTCCAACGTAAAAACGGGCTCGATTGACTAACATCCTGCGGAGATTCTTCTTCCGTTAATGGCAAAGTAGTTTCCATGACAAAATCAGCTAGGGCTTGTGCTTTGATAGCTGTCCGAGGTCTATAATGGATGTCGAACTCTCCCAACTCTATTGACCATTTGACCATTCTACCGGAAACATCTGGCTTGTGGAGTATTTTTCGAAGAGGCTGGTTGGTGAAGAGAGTGATGGTATGGGCTTGAAAATAGAGTCGAAGCTTTCGGGCCGAAATCAACAAAGCATACGCCATTTTTTCCGCCGGAAGATATCTTGTTTCAGCATCGTGAAATACCTTGCTGACATAATACACCGGCTTCTGTGTGCCTTCTTCTTCTCGTATTAAGACGGAGGCCACCACTTCGGGCCTAGCCGAAAGATACAAGAAAAGTTCTTCGTCGACTACTGGTTTAGTAAGCACGGGAGGTGTCCCCAAATATATTTTCAGCACCCTGAATGCTTCTTGACAAGCTTCGTTCCACACGAAATTCTGAGTCCGACGAATGGCTTTAAAAAAGGGGAGGCACTTTTCGGCAGATTTTCCAGTAAGTCGCTGGACTTCCCTCACGGTCCGAGGTCGAATCATGTTAAGAATAGCATCGATCTTCTCTGGATTGGCTTCTATACCCCTATGGGTGACTAGGAAGCCGAGGAATTTCCCCCCAGTGACTCCAAAGGCACACTTTGTAGGATTCAACTTCATGTGATGATGACGGAGGATATCAAAAGCTTCTTGGAGATCGGCCTCGTGGTCTTGTGCTTCGACGCTTTTAACCAGCATGTCGTCCATATATACTTCCATATTCCAACCAATCTGCTATTTGAATATCTTGTTTACTAACCTCTGGTAAGTGGCCCTGGCATTTTTCAAACCGAATGGCATGACCCTATAACAATAGAGGCCTTGTTCTGTGATAAATGTCGTCTTCTCTTGGTCAGGCGGGTGCATGAGGATTTGGTTATACCCGGAGTAAGCATCCATGAATGTTAACAGCTCATGGCCGGATGTTGTGTCAACGAGTTGATCAATCCGAGGCAAAGGAAAACTGTCTTTCGGACAGGTTTTATTGAGATCAGAAAAGTTTATACAGATTCGCCATTTGCCGTTTGCCTTTTTTACCATTACAACATTGGATACCCAGTCTGGATAGCTCACCTCTCGGATGAAGTTAGCCGAATATAATTTGTCAACTTCTGTCCGAACAACTGCCTGTCGCTCGGGAGCAAACGACCTTTTCTTCTGGACGATCGGTTTATGGGTTGGATCCACACTCAAGCAATGTACGATGACATCTGGGCTGATTCCTGGCATATCTGCAACGGTCCAGGCGAATAGGTCTTGGTTTGCCCGTAGAAGGGCTACTAAAGATTCCTGAAATGCGTTGGACAGGTTGGAACCAATTTGAACAGTTCTGGTGCTATCTTCGCCGAGGGGGATCGTGAGTACATCTTCTCCGGGCCTACCTCGTAGGTTACTCGCTTCATCCCTAAGGTCATCCAGTTCAAGTGGTAGGGCTTCCGTCTTCTTACCCTTTATTGCACTAAGATAACAAGATCTGGCGATTCGTTAATCTCCTTTGATTTCACCTACTCCGTCTTCCGTGGGGAATTTGATTTTGAGGTGATGGGTAGAGACAACTGCTCGGAGTTTATTCAGCGTGGGTCGTCCGAGTATCATATTGTAGGAGGAGGGTTGTCGAACAATTAACAAAGTGGAGTGTACGGTCGTTGTTTGGGGTGTCGTCCCCGCAGTTACCGGGAGAGTTATGCTGCCTTCTGTAAAAACTGGTCCCCCTGAGAAGCCGTAGAGTGGGGTGGAGACCAGCTCTAGATGCGTATCGCCCAGTTGCATTTGTTGAAATGCATCATAAAAGAGGATGTCGGCTGAGCTCCCGTTGTCGACCAGGACTCGTCTTATCTCATGATTAGCCACGAGGAGTGAAATTACAACAGCGTCGTCGTGTGGAACCTGCATTCCTTCTAAGTCTTCGTCCGAAAAAGAAATGATCTCTCCGGTCTTAGGTCGTTTATGAGTTCCAGCGACAGAGGCTATTGACCTGGCATAGGACCTACTGCGAGCATGCGACCCCCCACCAGCAGGGAGTCCTCCGTAAATGGTTTTGATAATCTTCGCCACGGGGACCTCTGGTTTTTTCTGGCTAGGCTCCCTATAACTTGGCCCTGGGCTCTTCCGTACTGCTCTTGTAGGTCTGTTTCGCTCAAGAGGGTGTTCAGGGCTTCTGCGCGATCGTTCATCAAATTTCTCTTGTCGTGTCCCGATGTATTCTTTTAGATGCCCCCGATTAATGAGGGCCTCGATCTGGTTTTTTAAGGCCTTAAATTTTTCCGTGTCGTGGCCGAAGTTTCTGTGGAATCTACACCAAGTATTTCGATCTGGGTTGAGGTTAGGCGGCCTTGGGGGCCATTGCAAGAGGTCCCTATCATGAATCTGCATTAAAATGTTGGTCCTGGAGGCAGTTAGTGGTGAGTAGCTGTGGATTTGCCCCGGAGTTCTGGCTCTGGTTCCGAAGGCTGCAAGATTCCGGGCTCTATCCTCAAAAGGCCTGAGGGTTCTGGGTTTCTCATCGCGAAACAGCCGCTTAGTGGGTTCATGATAGGGACTAGTGGGGCCTCTCTTCCTTCTTTCCGTGTCTCCTTCGCGTTCTCTTTGGAATGCCTGATCATCTTCTGCCAGCATGTATTTTTCGGCCCGCGCCAGAACTTCATTCATATCCATAGGCGGGCGTCGGATGAGTTTTGAACTGAAGAATCCGGATCTTAATCCATTTTTGAATGCCAAGAGCTGAACACTGGGATCAAGGTCTGGGATCTCCCAAGTAGCAGTGTTGAATCTAGAAATATAGGCGCAAAGCTTCTTTCCTTTGGACTGGACAATATTAAACAGAGACTCCGACGTTTTCTTGGGTCCTTTGCTGCTGATGAAATGTGAGGCGAAAGCATAGCTTAGGTCTTTGAAGGTGCAGATACCTCCTGGTTTCAAGCGGGAATACCACGTCCCAGCCGCTTTCTCAAGAGTTAATGGGAATGCCCTGCACATCACAGGTTCCGAATGTCTATGGAGGGTCATTGTGGTTCAGTAGTGCTGGAGATGGTCCAGGGGATCGGTGGATCCATCGTAAGATTTGATTTGTGGCATCCGAAAATTTGGTGGGAGGGGGGCGTCAAGGACTTCTTGTGTGAAAGGTGGGTCCTGTACATCGAGATCATCGCTAATACTGTGGCCGCGTTCTTTAAATGCCTCATTGATTCATCCCTCTATGTCCTCGATCCGTTTGCCAAACCCTTCGCTATTCTTGGACGCGGGACTTTCTCCGAACTTGGCTGGGGGAGGTGAGTGGGTCGCCGAGCAGACATCCGCTGGTGGGCGACGATCAGTGGAACCGTTGTGACCTGGTTCCTGCGACGGGAGTGGCACAGTCTGCTGAGGTCTCCTGCGAACTTCGACCGCCAGATCGGCCACTAAATGTGCTAGCTCAGCGAATTGCGCCTGGAGCGTGCCTTCATTCGGGTGAACCTCGGGTTCGGTTGAGGAACTTGCTCCCGACCGTTGTCCCGACCGTAGCACGCGAGCGCCTAGATCCCTAGCGGGTGTTTTTGGGGGCATGCTAACAGATGAGTTCTTTAGACTTCTTCGCTGTTACTGTTAGCGAGAGATGTGGATTCCCACAGACGGTGCCAATCTGTTGATGCCAAATATGTGCGTTGCTGAGCTGGAGGGTGGACTGCAGAAGTACCTGCACAGAGAAAGGGAGAGTAGCTATGGGGTCGACGGAGGGGATGCCTCCGAGGATGCTCCGATGCTTAAGTTAGGGTAAGCTTAAGAGTATCTTTTTACAATTGAAAAAACCGATCTGCCTTACGGATTGCTTACCAAGTCCTTTTTATAGAGTTTCGGAGGTGGTAGTGGGCCTAGGGCGGCTGCAATACGATAGCCCAACTGAGTTGGGTAATGATGCCTATGAGGCCCAGCTAGGTGGCTGAGAGCCGTTCACTAGGGCTTTAGCCTTGCTGGCTCAATCAGAAGCCGTCTATGCGTTAAGACGGTTTCTACGACCTGACGTCCCAACTTGGTTGGGTAATGATGTTTCGGAGGGCGGTGGTGACGTGGAAACCCAGCTGGAGGTACTGATGCTCTGGAGGACGGTCATGACCTAGAGGTAATAATGGCCTGGAGATAATAACGGCCTGGAAGGCGGTTGTGACGTGGAGTCCCAGCTGGGGGCTAGAAGGAGGTCATGACCTGGAGGCCCAACTGTCTGATCCTGGGTTGTCCGCGTGTCTCCTCGCAATTTGGGGTCACGATGATCCACATGTCGCCTTCTTATTGGAGAGTAGTATTTTGGCAGTATCAAATTTCATCATCATCAAAACATAGCAGAAAAGATAAAAACAAACTAATCACCATGCATGCACAGTCCAACCGAAATCAAATACAAACAATCTTTAAACACCAATGGATCAAATACAGATTCTGCTCTAACTATTTGAAACTGTAAACCAAACTGCTTTAATTCTTCTATGCTCAACCCTTGGAGCAACTCAACACCATAGTCACCATAAGGATAAGGCTTAACAACATGCAAGCAGACTGAATCCTAGCTTAGAGCAGAAAAAAAGTGAAACCAGCAGCATCTGATAAATGGCAGTTAAGAAGTCTATGGAAAAATGATTGCTGTAAAAGCTTGCACAAAAACTCCAACATCCCCTGAAAGAAACCAGCGTAGATTAGGACGGCCCATCACCAAAAGCTTTTTCTCAGATCCCTAAGGAGCAATGAAATATAAAGGGCAAAAACTCAACCTTAAATAACAGACCATCCAAGAATCAATACTGCTCCAGCTCAGTAAAGAAGAAAAATTGAGCATAAAGGCATCCATATAGAAGCATCCAAAAAAATCCCATGAAGTAACTGATAGTTGTTTGTTAAAGCATTTCTAGGATACGATTAAGATTTAGTTGGTTGTTGAATGTAATTATGGAGCTTCTAGAATTATCTTAATTATGTTAGTATAAACGGGCCACTATTATGTTTTGTAGAGACTTCCTCTTCTATGTAATCAAAGAAATAAAATCGTTTGAAGCATTCTACCTTAATTTATCCACATTTAAAACCCTTTTCTAAAAAACTAAAGAATTAAAATAAATTATTTAATTTTATCACGCTCTCCAACATGGTATAATCAGAGCAGGTTTTGATTTCAAATGGGTGTAGAAGAAATACATACGTGACAATGAAGGAAAAGAAAACAGAAAGGGGAAGGACAAGCAAATGAAGCACGATTGGGAGAGAAATGATTGAAGATGACAGTACAACGGAATATCGGGTATTTATTGGTTCGATTCGAAATCTTTTAGTTTTTAGATTTTTCTTTTGTTCTTTACGATTTAATCTTGTCGGTGATTAGATGTGAAATCATGTTCTTGTCACAACTTAATAACTTTTATGTCTCTCTAAAAGCTCTCTTAATTCTCTTTCTCTCTTTAAAAATAGATTTTTCCAACAGTTTTTTCCCTCATGTATTTACATATATTTATATTATAGATTATCGCATCACAAAATATCTGAAACAGTAAACAAATTATACATACGGATGGCTGAGTCAATAACCATCTATTATTCTTATTCTATTATCGTCATTAACAAATTAATTCGTATTTTCATTGATAAAAGTAGTTTCATCGCCAAGCCAAAAGCCCACGTGACCAGATTTCATGGTTAAAATTTTGATTGGGGTTACAATGTCAACCATAATTGTCATACTATCCCCCACCACAACTGACCTCCAAACAGAAGCTGACAGAAAAATTCATCGAACATAGGACTCGTTGTCAAACTTAAGGTAAAGTAAAATTGCAAAACCAAAATATTCAATTATCATTATTCGGCTAAAAGTATTTGAGTGTTAATTATCATTATTAATTATTGTTATCTTTCAATTTCATAAAATGTTTAATTTTGTATATTTCTTACCGTGTTGCTCTCAATGGTAGATTCTCTTATATTTGTAGGCGGATCCATATTTTTTATTAGTGGAGGTAAATTTATTATAAAAAGTATTTATAATTTGAGAAAAAAATATAAAAAACTGTAAAACATATATGTGAAAATATTCTTCATTTTTTTATTTTTAATATTTTTGTATTTATTTTATGTCTTTATCATATTTTTATTTCCTATGAACTGGAGGCAAATCATGCGACTTTTAACTTTTCAAAAACAAATTTTCACTTGATTATTAATGAAGTGAAAACAAATTAAAAATGTTAGTGACAGTATTTTAAAAATTCTTTCATAATTTATAAAATTATTTATGAAAAATATGCTGAGAAGTTAATGAAATTTCTGAAAATCTGATTGAAAAATTGATATCATATATAAGGAGACAATTTAATAGATATGATAAAAATAATAATTTTGAGAAAGAACTAGATAGTTGAATTGAATACTTTGATGTATGTTTGCTTGCATATTATTGCTCATATGCATAAAAGGGAAAACCAGGAAGGCAAATAGTCTGACTGAGAAGATCAGGAAGGCAAATAGTCTGACTGAGAAGATCAGGAAGGCAACTGGTCTGACTGGGAAGACTAAGAAGGCAGTTGGTCTGGTTGAAAAGACCAGGAAGGTAGCTGGTCTAGCTGAAACATGTCAATATGTGGGCAGATGTTCTTAGATGATAATATGAAATGATCTGATAAGAAAGAAATTTTAAATTCATGCATTATATTTGTTTTAAATATTTATTATTAATATCTGAGATGCTAAAGAATCAGTTTTGAGTATTAAATTATTGATAGATAGATGAGTCTCATAATAAGACAATTTTGATGATAGATAAATAGAAATGATAACATAATAAAGAATTATATTATTGATTGTTTATATGATGAGAACTTTATGATGATATTGAATTGAAAATATTAAATTGATAAAATATATGAGATATATGTATCGAAAGAGGATTGCCTAATAATTTATATATGAAGAAAAATTGATAAATGATTGAATTGGAATATGAGAAGAGATAGATGGTTAATTATGTTGATTTAACAATGATTGAATATAACTAGAAGTATACAAATCGAGTATTTCTAGTAAATTTAATTCACTGAGCTTGTGAAGCTCACTCCTCTTTGATAATTTCAGGTAGCAGGCAAAACAGATAGATTTGTGAGCTGAGATTCAGACTAAGTTATTATTTGTACATCTCGTGGTCCACGTCGTCAAACGAATGGAAGAAAAATAATTATAAATATTCATGTATAATGTATTGTATATATTGTTTCAGTTGGGATATTAATAATGTAACTCCCCTGTTGAGGGTTGGGGATTAATTTATGTATATATTTTCAGTAGATGTATGTTTTTATTTTGTTACATATATGTGTCGTGTTGGGATTTCAAAACGTGGCGATACCGTCTCAGGGGTGGCCAACCCAGGATTAGTTGTTATAATAACCCAGCTTTTAAGGTTTCTAAAGACGTTTGGTAGTTTGAGGGAAAAATCAAGTATTTTAAAAATATAATTTGCTTTAAAAAGTTCAACATCTCAAAATGATTTAAACTTGCACCGGTTACAACACTGAAATTTGGAGAAGAAAATATCTCAAAGAAAAAATTAAATCAATTCACTATAGATTTTGCTTGTAGGAAAGATCATTTGTGTCTATTACAAAGATTTTATCTGAAATTGAGAAATTAGAACCTAAAATCTTGTTTCAGGAACCCAAATCCTATTGGGTATTAAAGGCTAATTTTATGCGATCGACTGTAAATTAGAATTCTAAGCATATGAATGAAATGAAAAGAAAGTGTTGGCATTTTACTTATAGAATCCACATACTCAGATTTTAGGCAAAAACACAACCACAATAATTATATAGGCAAATAAAATAAAGAGCGAGAACACCAAGAATTAATGTGATTCGAAAATCTCTTTGCCTACCTCCTCCAACAAACAAACTGCTTTATTAATCTTCAATTACAACTTTAAGAAATTGCAAAGCTGTCAAACTCTCACCTCAAAACCCCAATACAACAAAAGCACTTAACCTATCTCTAGTTGTAAGTGTCATATCTACTTGACAACCCAAAACTCCAATACACCTAAAACTTGTATCTTAACTCTAGTAGTAAACCCCTCTACAATGTATATGAGAATTATGAGTGTATCTCAAATGGGACCATATTTATATAGATGAGATTTTCCTAATACTAATAGGAAAAGAACAATAACAAAGAAAACAGTTTCTACTACTACTACTAGGACAAGTAATGTCCAATAGGAAATTACTACCACTCCTATTTGAATAAATAACTATAAAATAAGAAACCACACTTTTCCTGAACAAATTAGAAGTATTCCTTATGGAGAATTGAGCCAAAATTCTAAAAAATCTCCACCTTGGCTCAATTTCTTCACATCATCATCAAATTTGGCTTTCTTCTTTAGTTGGTGCGATTGTTCTTTTTGGTCTTCTCATCCCATCCACTTACTCTTTGAAGCAATCATTCTCTCATTCAATATGTACAAGCTTTCTTCGTTCACGGTATCTGTCATCACTACCTTTGAAGCATCAAGAACTTGCATTTCATCATCCTCATTAGCCTTTCTATTATCACTCTCATTCATTCTACTCAACTCATCCAAGTCCTTCATCGTGGCATTGCTTTGCAATTGTGTGTGTTCATCTTTCTTATTGTAGATGCACTCATTGTTTCAAAAATCTAGAGACTTAAATCTTAATCTTTTCTCCGCATTCTTTGAAGTGCTCTACTCGCTCACTCTGTCTGGTTCTTTTCTTGATATAATCACGAACAATTCTTCAACCTCGAACACACTTGGTCTCTTCAACTTATTTCTCTTTAAAGGTACCGCGAGAACCTCTCCATCCATCCAAACTTCCTTGCCCATCATTAACATCGTGACTTCTTCTTCCGGTGGCAAGTACTTTGTCTCTGTCAACATACTACTCAAAAATTAGTGATAATGAAATTGAAAAATATAATATTATACCTTCGTCAAACTTCAATTCATTAAATAGTTCAATATTAATCATGTATAATTTTGTATTTTTGCCATCGGAACCACAACTCTGATATCATTTGTTGGGATTTTACCTCTAAAATCCATGTACTCAAATTTTAAGTAAAAACACAACCACAACAATTATATAGGCAAATAAAATAAAAGGCAAGAACACCAATAATTAATGTGGTTTGACAACCTCTTTGCCTAAATCCATCAACAAACCAATTGCTTTATTAATTTTCAATTACAACTTTAGGAAGAACAAAACTGTCAAACTCTTACCTCAAAGTCTCAATACAACTGTTAATGTATTATAGTTAATGTATTATATCCCACATTGGTTGTGTATAGCTTTGCCTCTCCTATTGGCTTGTATAAATATGATAGCTCCCTTGTAAGTAAATTACACCATTCAATACAATTCTTCTCTTTGTATTGTCTCACTTCCTCTCTTAAATTCAACATGGTATCAGAGCCATAATGGTTCTCGGTATTTTAAGAGTTGAGTATGCTCTGTGATTGCCACTATTAGTGGATCCTTCACATCAGAAATTCTCGGTATATTAAGAGTTGAGTATGCTTTGTGATTGCCACTATTAGTGGATCTTTCACATCAGAAAAACTTCTAGTATATCCTTTTCATACCTGTCGGGTCATCACTATAGTCGGAGTCTCATTCTCCATCGACATCATCTCCGCTGCCGCTTCTGTTTCAGAAACGCTGCTGCCAAGTCAGCCCTAAAAGCCACATCAGCGCCACGTTACTCATCGATCGCCACATCATCAATTGATAGTGCCACGTCACCCGTTGACATCATCTCCACTGCCACTCCTGTTTCAGACACACTGCTGCCACAGTAGCACCATATCAACAACACGTCAGCACCACGTTACTCGTTGACTGCCACATCATCAGTTGACCGCCACATCACCGGTTTCTTGGAGGTTCACCTTCCTCTTTGCTCCTATGGCTGAATCGGACTTACCTCACCGACAGAGCACACACCAAAAGCCCTTATATTGCAAGTATTGTCATTCACAAGGGCATGAATTGCTCAAATGTCCTTCTCGTCTATGTAAAGTCTGCAGAGAACCGAGTCACTATCTTGCAGACTGTCCTAAACTTCCATCTGGAAATCAGTCAAATGGGAACCAATATCATTCTCGAGGCTCATACAATCGGTCATATTCCAAGCCAAAGAATACTACTGCTGTAACCACTGATGCTACACCAACTTCATCCAACTCTCCACCTGATTGGAGTGGTTTCTGCACCGTTCTTACCGAGGTTCTAAATAAAATCAGTAACAAGATAGCCATGTCAACTACACCAGGTACATCCAGATGGTATTTAGATTCTGCTTGTTGCAATCACATGACTTCTGATGCCTCTATTTTTTCCTCTAAAACCCGTGATGAGCATGTGCCTACTATTCACATTGCCAATGGGACAAATATGCTGGTCAGCCATACTGAACATGTTGATAGTTCTTATTTGTCTCTCCCTGACACATATTTAGTTCCTAATCTTATGCTTAACCTTATATCTGTTGGACAACTATGTGATCTTGGACTTGATGTGCATTTTTCTTCTACTGGTTGTCGTGTGCAGGACCCTCAGGCAGGAAAACTCCTTGGAACCGGCCGTAAAGTTGGACGCCTCTTTGAGCTCACTCATCTCCAAGTCCCATCCTCACCATCACCAAATCAATCAGCCGCATCCATCCCAGCACTCTCACCTGTGGAATTATGGCACTCTCGGTTAGGTCACACTTCATCTAGCCCTCTACATTCTCTTATTTCTAGTGGTCAGTTAGGTTCACTTCAGCATGAGTCTTTTCATTGTATTCATTGTCAACTTGCAAAACAATCAGCTTTACCTTTTAATGAGAGTCAGTCCGTTTCCCTTGCACCTTTTGATTTAGTACATTCTGAAGTTTGGGGGCCTTCTCCTCATGCATCAATGGGTGGTGCTCGTTATTTTGTTATATTTGTGGATGACTATTCTCGTTATACTTGGTTATTTCTTATGAAAAGCAGATCTGAACTCTTTCAAATATATTCTAATTTTTCTTCTATGGTTCAAACTCAATTCTCTCGGAATATCAAAATTTTTCATTCAGATAATGCAATGGAATATAAAGACCATGCTTTTCTAAACCTACTTCACAAAAATGGCACGTTCCCCCCACCGCTCGTGCCCTAGAACCTCCCAACAAAATGGACGAGCTGAATGCAAACATCGACATATTCTTGACACCGTTCGTGCTCTACTCATTTCGTCATCATGTCCTGAACGTTTATGGGGTGATGCTGCATTCACCGCAGTATACACAATCAATCGTGTCCCTTCCACTACAATCCAAAATCAATCTCCATTCGAGCGCCTTTTCGGTAAACCTCCTGATTACTCTAACCTCAGAGTCTTTGGTTGCGCTTGTTTTGTTCTTCTCAAACCACATGAACACAACAAATTACAACCAAGGGCTCATCTGTGTTGTTTCATTGGATATGGTATTGAACATAAGGGGTATCGATGCTAGGATCCTATTTCTAAAACTCTTCGTATCTCTCGTCATGTCATTTTTTGGAAACATCAAATGTTCTCTTCCTTACGGTCATTTGACATATCAACCATCACTAACTCCAGATTCTTTACTGATCCATCTATTAAGTTATTTCCTGATAATCCAGTTTCAGGTACTGTTGAGTCCACCTCCGAATCACCAGCTAATATCACCCCTTCCGTTCCAGAACCACCAGTTGATCCTACCTCTCTAGACCCAGACCCAGTTCCAGCTCCAGAACCATCAGCTGACCTCACCTCTCTGACTCAATCGGTCGTGCCCGAGGATATTCCTATGTCTAATGAGTCTGCACCGACTCCCTCTGAAAGCCATCCTCCAGATCACCCCCGCAGATCTACCAGGGTAACTCACCCCCCTTCTCATCTTGCTGATTACCATTGTGATTATCATTGTTTTTCCACTATACTTCATCTGCATGAGCCTCAATCCTATAAGGAGGCTAGTACTAATCCTCTTTGGCAGAAAGCAATGGATGAAGAACTTCAGGCCCTAGCTAAAACTCATACATGGGATATTGGATGCCACTCGAAACAAATTTTGTCGCCTTCGTCGTGCCTTATATGGTTTAAAACAAGCTTCACGTGCCTGGTTTTTCCAAATTCAGCACTACCATTCATCAGTTTGGGTTCACACCGAGTGCTCATGATTCGGCTCTGTTTATCCGTCATGCTGCCAACGGTATTATCCTTCTTTTACTGTACGTGGATGATATGGTTATTACTGGAGATGATCCACATGGTATTTCTGAACTCAAAAAGTTTCTCAGTGGCCAATTTGAGATGAAAGATCTTGGCGTGCTCACCTATTTTCTTGGCCTCGAAGTCTCATCTAGTTCTGATGGATTTTTTCTCTCTCAGGCCAAATACGCCTCGGATCTCCTTTCTAAGGCTGGGATCACTGACTCAACCACTGCCACTACTCCTCTCGAGTCAAATGTCAGACTTACCCCACTCGATGGATCACCTCTTCAGGATGCCACTCTATATCGCCAACTGGTTGGAAGTCTTGTATATCTTACTGTCACTCGCCCTAACATTGCCTATGCCGTTCATCAGGTCAGTCGGTTCTTGTCCGCTCCTCGGACCACCCATTACTCGGCTGTTCTTCGCATTCTTCGGTATGTCAAATGTACTTTATTTCATGGGCTTCATTTCTCAGCACAGTCTGCCCCTGTTTTACAAGCCTATTCTGATGCCGATTGGGCCGGAAACCCCACCGACAGACGTTCAACCACTGGTTACTGTTTCTTTTTAGGAAATTCTCTCATTTCTTGGCGTAGTAAGAAACAAACTGTGGTTGCTCGCTCTAGTATTGAAGCTGAATATTGTGCCATGGCTGATGCAACTCAAGAACTTCTCTGGCTTCGATGGTTACTCGCTGACATGGGTATCTCTTCTCTTGCTGCCACTATCCTACACTGTGACAACAGGAGTGCTATTCAGATCGCTCATAATGATGTCTTCCACGAACGTACAAAACACATCGAGAATGATATCTACTTCATCCGTGATCACATTCTCCAGAATACGGTTCGTCTACAATCCGTTAGTTCAGCCGATCAGACAGCTGACATTTTCACTAAAGCTCATCCACCCGGACGCTTTCACTCTCTGGTTTCCAAACTCAAGTTCACCTCTCACTTACCGCCTTGAGTTTGAGGGGGGATGTTAATGTATTATAGTTAATGTATTATATCCCACATTGGTTGTGTATAGCTTTGCCTCTCCTATTGGCTTGTATAAATATGATAGCTCCCTTGTAAGTAAATTACACCATTCAATACAATTCTTCTCTTTGTATTGTCTCACTTCCTCTCTTAAATTCAACAACAACAAAAGTTCTTAACCTAACTTTAGTTGTCAGTGTCATCTTTACTTGACAATCCAAAAGCCCAATACACACAAAGCTCTCATTCTAACTCTAGTAGTAAACCCGTCTAGTTTACAATGTATATGAGAATTATGAGTGTATCTCAAATCTTCTCTAGGACCTCCTTTATATAGAAGAGATTTTCCTAGTACTAATATGAAAAGAATAACAACAGAGAAAACAACTTCTATTACTACTAGGACAAACAATATTCAATAGAAAATTACTACCACTCTTATTAGAATAAACAACTATAAAATAGGATATCACTTTTCCCAAACTAATTAAAAGTTCTTTTTGGAGAATTGAGAAAAAATCTTAATAGAAAAAAATTAGAAGAATGTTTTGCTACAGCTTTGTTAGATGTATACCATGGGAGAATGAGTAGAGTGACATAGAGAGTAGAGACCGAGAGGAAAAAGAAAGGTAATTGACAGTCTGTGAAGGGGGGAGAGAGCTTGGTATTAATAAAGGGTAGTTTTATCAATCTAAAATTTGTTGCTATGTCCTAACAAATATTTAAACTGATTTACTTTCATTTGATAGGTCTAGTAGTAGAAATACTTTTGGTTATACCGAGTCCTAATCGATCAGTATTTGATAGGATTCATTTTGGAGGGGCACGCGAACTGGTTTAGTTTCCTAATATAATTATTCCACATGATGAGACATAAGCATTCTCTGTAGTCTATATTTAGTTAAAGTCCATTAATATCCAAGCATTTACCCAGAAAGTCACAACTCGTTTAAGTTCCACAGTCCACACTCTTTCATGTTTCTCATCTGAATTTAGAACTCCTAGCATATTAGGAGACTTAAAAGAAAAAGGTAAAAAAATAACGAAGTTATTGTTATTTGCAAGAGAGAAAAAATGAAAAAAAAAAAATTGGAAGTCCAATAAAAACTTTTGAAAGTCCTATTTTCATCCTTTTATCTCTCTTGAACTCTAGTCTTGTGACTTGCGAGATAGCAGCTGATTACCAACTAAGCTAGTTGATAACAATTAAAAGATTAATTTATTTTTCATTTGTTTAGCAGAGAGGATATTGAAAATTTAAAGGACAATAATTTGTTTTCTCTTACTTTTATTTAGTAGAAAGAAAAAGCGAGAGTAAAAAAAAAATGTTATTAGTATTATTTTTACTATTTTATCTTTGAATATTAAAAAATTGAGATGTTAGATTATAATCAATTGCTAAATTAATAATCTCATCTTTTTTTCTTCTCATTTTTCACTCTCTAATCTTTTTAATTTTGAAATATCATAATTTGTATATGCAAGATAAAAACATAATCGTCTTAATTTTTTTTTCTTAGACTTTTCTTTTTTATTGAATAAAAAAATTTCATCCCACTAACTTTTATTCCTCTTAATTTTTTTTCCTATCAAACAATTCCTAACCGTAAATCGATCAAATATAAACTCACAAAGTATCATCAGTGAATATAAAAGCGCTTCAACTTTTTGTTTGTTTGTTTGTTTTTCTTACAAATTGAAGTGACCCGGACCAAGACCCTTGCTCAAGGCTGACATTTCTATAAATAATTGATTATGAGGTAAATAAACCAAATATCAAAGTTAAAAAAAAATGGAGGGACCAGATATCTATCTATAAAAATTGATAGGGCGGGAGAGGGTGGATCCCAGTTCAAATTGTGGCCATAGATTACTTACAAAAAGGATAATGTTAATGATTGATATCGAAGGGATTGCTTCAACTACTTTGAGAAAAGTGAAATTTTTGTATGATTGATTTTATAAATTTTTTTTTTTTATGTTTTAAAAGAGATTTTATAAACTTTTTAAAATTCTTTTAATTACATTATATCATTTAATATTATTTTATATTTTTATTAGAATAGCACAATTTGATTGGAAAAACTTTTAAAAAGCCTAATAAGATTAGTCCTACACAAAAAGGTTAAAAAAAATTTTATTGTCAATTTTTTTTTAGTAAAAGTAAGGGGACTCCATTTAAACGGCAATTTTTTGTGTAGTACCTATTTTATTATAAAACTCATCAAATCAAGTTTCGTTATTTCATTAAAAATATAAAATAAAAAATAAATTAATATATTATAATATAACATGATTGAAAGAATTTTGGAATGTCTTATAAAACCGATTCTACACAAAAATTACTCCATTTTGATACCATTGGCGCTGCCCGACCCGTGGACCAGTAATCATTCGACATTTATACGAGCCTAACAACTAAATGATTATTTTGCCTCTAAAAATTTTGTTTTTTGCTCTAGCTAGCAAGTGGGAGTTTAGGTTTTTGATTCGTTCTATGGTTGGGTGCTGTCGATGCCTGCTATCAACAACGATTTATTTTATGAAAAACACATGATTAATAATTGAGCTTTTTGTTTCACTGGTAAAATGGTATCTAAAGCCAATTTGGATGCGGTGTATAAAAGAACAACATATATTATACCAGTTACACCATCTCAAAAACCAATTCCTCAAATTTGTCAAAGAGAATTTGATCAAAAAAAATATTAAATATAAATATTTTATATTAAAAATTAATTTGAAAACAAACATTTACCTAGCACGTGTAAAAGAACTAATGCTATACGCGAGATAATCATAAGTGTGTAATTAGTAGGATAATGAAATATATATATATATATAGAATATAATATAAAATTTTACTTTTTCGTCAACACTTACATTCTCTATCTTTTAAAATGGATATTCTAATTAAAATGCTTGTCTAGTTTTTAAAATATTAGAATACAAAAATAGTCATTTTTTTTAAAAACACTCTTAATCCCGTAAGAATCCGTTTGTAATCAAATAAAATTGAAATTCATTTTATTTTCTAATGAATTGAAAATATAATTCATTTGTAAATGAATTGAAATGAATTTTTATGTTTAGTTTTCTTACTTTAATTGTAAAATTCATTTAAGTTCTCGTGTTTTAAATGTTTGAAATAAATGAAAAATCTAAAAGAGAAAAGAACAAGAGGAAAGGGGAAGGAGGGAGAGAACAAGTATTTTGATCAACATTCATTTGTAAATTTTATCGATTTTGATAGAATTTGTTACAAACCAATTCAATTTTACAATGAATTTATTTCAAAATGAATTGTAGAGTTTTTTTAATAAAAAAAAATGTGAACTATAGAATTTTAAAATGAATTCCATGAAACTATTAATTTTATTTGTTTCAAATAGAGTGATAAGTCAAAAGTTTGTGAGAATTTAACAACGGAAAAATAAAGGGATTGAAAGGGTATGTATTATATTTTGAAAGTTGGTTTTCTTGGGATACCGAGACAATGGGAACAATTTTTTTTTGGCCTATTAAAATTGTTCACAAATTAATCATTTTAATTAACTCAATAATTATTATTTCAAGTCAAAATAATTTATTTTTTAAAGTTAAATTTTCAACACAACAATTCCCTTTTGAATAAAAATCATTCAGGGGCCATCGATATTTATATACTATATTTTATAGTGGTCTATGCTAATGTGGTACCGTATATGATTCTGCTTTCAATTTCTAACCTTCTCAAATTATTATGTTTTTAATCAACTTTATTTTAATTTAATAACTTTTTTATGAACATAAATCAAACAATTAGTATATGCTTCCTTTTATATTGATGAATCAACCCATTATGTCAATTGAATCTTTCTATATATAGTTTAAAGTGCGTTGTTGTAACACTCACTAGAAATGAACAATAAGGTTTAAGGCTCGATAAAAACATGATCCTCAAGTCATAAATTATATATGTGAGTGTGTCATCTCTTACAATAAAAATTATGAGACGATGTTTATCTTAAAACTTGTTTGGTTAAATCTTAATCCAAAATTTTATTTGAGATTTCATTATCCGTTCAAAGCCATTTAGTTTCATGGAATTCTTTTGTTGTTTCTTTCGAGGTTTTATAGTAAACCACAAAATAAAATTCAGTCAAAAATTTTAATTTTTATAATTATTTTCTTCTAAATTTCATGATAAAATTATGTATTTTTTAATCTCTCATAATGTGTGAGAACTCTGTTAGTATGAGTAGAAAGAAACCACGGAATTGATTTTTTTTTGGGATTTTTCCATCCACACGTGACCTTGATAAATGACTTAAATGCCACAAACCATTAAAGGTTAAAAAAGGATGGTTCTAGAGGTGAGAAACGAGTGGGGTGGGTCGGGTGCGGGTACAAATTGGATTTTATGGGTAGTTGGTTAACAAGTATGGGTTAAAAATATAAGTAGAGATCATCCTTTATCGTTGCTTTGATCACCACCAAAGCTCCATTGGTTATCTTGATCTTTCCTCCCTCTGCCTTGTATGTGTACCTCATGGAATCTAGCTGCCCCAAAGAGATCAAATTTCTTCTTAAATCTGGAAGATATCTTACATTCCACAGCAACCTTGTAACTCCATCAAATATCCTCAATTGGATGTCTCCTATTCCCCTAACTTGGCAAGAAATATTGTCCCCTAAGAAGACCTTTCCTCCATTGGTTTCCTTGAAATTCTTAAACCAATCACGGTGAGGACACATATGATAAGTGCACCCAGAATCCAAAATTTATTTCTCACAACTTTGCCTTTCGCTCACATTTGAGCACACAACAAGAACATCACCGTCTTACTGTTCTCCCTTAGCAATCGAAGCCTCTCTATTTTTGGTACGGCATTTTCCTTTTCTCATCCCTTAACATTTTCTTGCAATCTCTCTTGAAATGGCCTTTTTTTTATTGCAATAGAAGCATCGTTTTCCTCCAAATTTCGATTTAGAATGTGATCTTCCATGGCTTTGTCCTCTACCCTTTGGTTTATCCTATTAGTTGCCATATTTTGAAAGTTGGTTTTCTTGGGATACCGAGACAATGGGAACAATTTTTTTTTGGCCTATTAAAATTGTTCACAAATTAACCATTTTAATTAACTCAATAATTATTATTTCAAGTCAAAATAATTTATTTTTTAAAGTTAAATTTTCAGGGGCCATCAATATTTATATACTACTGCTCCTACACCACCCGAGGGTGCGTGAAGATAGAATTGTCAACCCTCAAAGCCAAGTTGGGCTTGAAGTTGCACCAACCGAGGGCCCTGGAGTAGCCGAAGACCCCGGGGCAGCCGAGGCCACTGGGGGAGCAATAGTCACTAGCATTGGATCCGATTGAGGAGGGCCTTGAGGAGGGCTCTCTAGGTAAATTGAGGTAGAGGCACGAGGCTTCTTCCTCGTCCTAGAGCCCGAGGCCTGCCGCCTCTCGGTCGCAACAACCTTCCTTTTCTCCATTGTGAGTTTCTTTGCCTACTCTCTGCTCAAAAGGAAAATGCATAAGTGAAAACACAAGGCAAAAAGACGTAGCATGCTATAAAGAAAAATACACAAGCACTGAGAGCACAAATCTTTACCGCTCTCGAGTGAAGACTCAGGGCATGGAAGGCACAGGCCGCGCCTCGCCGGCTCCTCATTATCATAGAGGACCTCAACAGCAAGCAGCGAAGCCACCATGGCATCCATGACCTTTTACTCGTTTGAACAAAGACCCATCTTCTTACATTTCCCAGTCCGGTCCATGCTCCACGAGCTAGGGAGGCCGAAGTCCTCAACAGATCGGATGAAGAAAAAGTTTTTCTTCAATCTCTTGATTGAAGATGGAGTCCTTTTCAGTAGTCTTCTCTTCAGCCAGGTGCTAAAAACCACCCATCTGGTCTGGTCGTGCCTACTAATCAGGAAATAGGCCTTAAAGATATCCATAGTCATTGGCCCGCCCACTTTTGAGCAGCCATAGATAAAGGCCATGATCAGCAGTACTGAGTTCGGCACTAGCTGACACAACGCAATATTGAAGTATCAAAGAACGACATGGAAAAATGGGTGAAAAGGGAACCAAAGGCCGACCCTTATTTGGTGCTCGTACACACATAGTTCGTAGAGTGCACAGCTCAGAAGAGCGTTGCAAGCCCTCTCCCCTTCCTCGGCCAGTCGAAGGTCATACAAACTCGGTATACAGTATATCTTTCGGATCACCTCTAGGTCTTCCTCCTTCAGTTGACTGAGGACCTTATTGGCGGTATAATTCCACTCCTCCCTCACATCCTCAGCCGAGGTCCCCCAGATATCTGCCAAGGTCTCATCCCCAAAAGAATAGTCATCTTCATACTCTTCCACCACAGAGGCATATGGCACCATTGCCAAAGGACCTTCCCTCACCACGGCCCTTTTTGGGGTCACTCTCCTTGAAGAGGACGAGGACGACCCTACCTCTTTGGTACTATCACTACTGCTTTCACCTACACTACTCCTATTGCTACTGCTAACACTACTAGACTGATCATGATACTTATCAAAAGAAGACATATTTAAAAGAAATAGATAGCGTAACTCACCAAAGTCTGAAGGGTTCGCACTCTACTCCCCTAAACGATCGCCCTTCAGGAGCTCCCTCCTCCGAAACACCTCTTTGTCCATGGCTCTCCAAACAGCATGGTACCACACCACCAATCGAGCCCAAACCTCCAGTAATGGTCGAGCGAGAAGATCTCCAAAAACTCCCGGGTGAGGATTCTCACAACCAGGATGAATTCTCAAAACAGTGAAGAAAAAACACTCAGCAAAACTTAGTATGAGGACAAGTACTCTAAGAAACTAGGGGATAAGGCTGAAGGCTCTCAAAGATATTTTTCTTTGCAAAAAACACTACAAGCTGAAGTGAAGGAAGAAGGGAGCAAAAGCCTCCTTATAAAGGAAAATAGTGCACAGTAAGTGAGGGCATTAAATGGGGCAGTTGAGGAAGTGACTCTTTAGAAGCTTGAGGCCTCTTTTACACTTCTCAAGGCGCCCACTTCTCAAAAACCTAAGGGATGTTTCGCCCCCTTAGGTACCATTCATCTCCCCAAAATGCCGTCCAACTTTCCCGAGGACTCAATATTAAAATAAACGTTGTCACTCATAAAAACGACTGCTAGCATTTAATGAAAGTTGACGGGCGCCACGTGTCACAATAAGCCCAAAATCTTCCAAAAAAGTTGGGCCCTAAGAAGGGAGCCCAAAAAACATATGTGCAGGAAAAACATCCTTCATGGGAGACGATAGTCAGGAAAAACATCCTTCATGGGCCTGAAGGATAGAAAAAACCCAAAGATCTCCCAAAAATCCCACAAAGCTCCAAAGTCCGAACAGATGGTCATGAAACACTTGTGCTCGGATTCATCTCTCCAAGGCTGAGCAGATGGATTGCTCCACACGTGCTCAGCCACAAGCTCCAAAGTCCGAGTAGATGGTCATAAACCACTCTTGCTCGGACTCATCTTTCCAAGGCCGAGCAGATGGATTGCTCCACACGTCTTCGGCCACAAGCTCCAAGGTCCGAGCAGATGGTCATGGACCACTCGTGCTCGGACTCATCTCTCCAAGGCCGAGCAGATGGATTGCTCCACACGTGCTCGGCCACAAGCTCCAAGGTCCGAGCAGATAGTCATGAACCACTCATTCTTGGACTCATCTCTCCAAGGCCGAGTAAATAGATTGCTCCACATGTGCTCGCCCAAAAGATCTAAGGTCCGAGCAGATGGTCATAAACCACTCGTGCTCAGACTCATCTCTCCATAGCCGAGCAGATGGATCGCACCACACGTGCTCGGCCACAAGCTCCAACGTTCGAGAATATGGTCATGAGCCACTCGTGCTCGTACTAATCCCTCCAAGGCCGAATAGATGGATCGCTCTACACATACTCAGCCATAAGCTCCAATGTTCGAGCAGATGGTCATGAACCACTCATGCTCAGACTCATCTCTCCAAGGCCGAGCAGATGGATCGTTTTACACGTCCTCGGCCACAAGCTCCAAGGTCCAAACAGATGGTCATGAACCACTCGTGCTCGGACTCATCTCTCTAAGGCCGAGCAGATGGATTGCTCTACACGTGCTCGGCCACAAACTCCAAGGTCCGAGCAGATGGTTATGAACCACTCGTGCTCGGACTCATCTCTCTAAGGCCAAGCAGATGGATCGCTCCACACGTCCTCAGCCGCAAGCTCCAAGGTCTGAGCAGATGGTCATGAATCACTCATGCTCAGACTCATCTCTCCAAGGCCGAGCAGATAGATCGCTCCACATGTCTTCAGCCACAAGCTCCAAGGTCCAAGCAGATGGTCATGAACCAGTAGTGCACGGACTCATCTCTCTAAGACCGAGTAGATGGATCACTCTACACATGTTCGGCCACAAGCTCTAAGGTCCAAGTAGATGGTCATGAGCCACTCATGCTCGGACTCATCTCTCCAAGACCAAGCAGATGGATTGCTCCACACGTCCTCAGCCACAAGCTCCAAGGTTCGAGCAGATGGTCATGAACCACTCGTGCTCGGACTCATCTCTCCAAGGCCGAGCAGATGGATTGCTCCACATGTCCTCAGCTATAAGCTCCAAGGTCCGAGCAGATGGTCATAAACCACTCGTGCTTGGACTCATCTCTCCAAGGTCGTACAGATGGATCGCTCCATACGTACTCGGCTCGGCTCTGTCAAAACACGATACATAACCTCTTCTTAGTAGAATTCGAACCCTGCCATACTTTCTTAAACACATAAATGTGCTCAAGGAAGTGGAGGGCCTCTTATATTGCTAAAAAATGCACATTCAATGAAAAAGACAACAAGTGGACCATCACAAGGGTAGGCAACAGGTTGACACACAAAGGGCTCATGCTCTGACAACTGGACTCCAGGTCATCACCGCCCTCCAGGTCACTAACTGCCCTTGCCCTAAAGGGCCACCTCATACATAGACGGCTCATAAACGAGACAGCAAGGCAAAACACAAACAGACGACCCCATACCACCTAGCTGAACCTCCTAGGCATCATTGCCTAACCAAGTGGGGACTCCACATCGTCACCGCCTTGGGTAAAAAGCCGCCTCAAAGCCCTATAAAAAGACTTAGGTGCGCATTCCAGAAAGATCAGACTTTTTTCTTAACCTAAAAAAGAGAACACCATCACTCCCGTCCACCTTACCACATACTAACAAAAGCATCAGAGTGTCTTCGGAAGCATCCCCTCCGGCGACTCTTAGCTGACTTCTTCTCCTTTGTGCAGATTTCCTCGAGGCCCAGCCTCCAACTCAGCAAACATATTTTTGGCATCAACAGCCCTATAGCAAAAAACAAAACAATTTTTAGAATTTTTTCGCGAAGCTATTCGTTACACTCAGACATTAAATCTTAATCTTCACTACATTAACGAAAGCTCAAGATTGGTTTAATCGGTGAGAAGTCACAATCCTTGTTAAGTATTTTCCCCTGGGGAAATTATTTTCCTCCCAAGAAACAAAAAACCGAGCAACAAGGGATCCCGTTTAATTCAATTACCATCGATAAGGATCAGCGACCTTGACACCATGATAATCATCAACCACGGACTCGTCTCTGCGACCAATAGGATACTACAAGCGCTCGTCAACGGCAGAGAGTGAACCCATCAATCTAGGGCTTGACGAGAGAGGTAGAGAGCTACTACGATAAGATTTGAATTGGCTTTGCTTCTTGTTGTTGAAGTCGTAGGTTACTTTGGCAAGAAGAAAAAGAGAATGAGGAGAGGCACTTAATATAGCGCGGCTTGAGAGACGGCGCGTAAAGCGTGGGAGAATCATATTAGCAATTGTAATGAAATTATAAAAAGAGAGAATGGTGTGAGGAGTGCATAAGGACATCGTTTTGGTTTAGGCTGTTTTTATTTAGCTGTTGGCCACAACAAGTGGACTCACCGGGTTGGGCATTATGCCGATACTCTAGCGTAAGTGTGTCGCCGTTGGGTCTACTAATGTTGTCTTGTGTTTCGAAATCTTTGGAAAACCTACCGTTTGAGAATTGTATGATTTTGACTAGACTGTTTTTTTAAGCCAAAATTTTTTTGTTAGAGTGAGTATAAAATCAAAAACTTTTTTTGGTAAGTTTTAAAAAATTTATAATATAAGTTTATGATTAAAAAATAGTGTTACTAATAATTTTTTTAAAAATTATCAATAAAATTTCAAGTAAATTCAAAACTAATGTTTTAGACTGGTCTAACAAAAAATTTCTCATTTCAAACTTACTGCTATTATATAATCAAGTTTTTGAGATTGTACTCATGTCACGAGTTAATAATTGTCAAACTCATTTTTTTTCTTCTTCCCCTTATCTGAAACTAATTGAGCTTATGAACTACGCAAATAGGTGATAATTTTCTCTAATTTTTTATCATTCAATTTTTAATTTGGAAAAAAATTATTTTTAAACTTATATGAAAGATAAATGATTTTATTAATTAAACTAACTAACATCTACGTCTAAGTTTTTTCTCTCTCTTCTTTATTTATTTATATAAATTGAGGGTTTTAATTTCATTATTTACCCTTTTTTATTTGTTATATACAGAATTTTCAATCATTATGTTATGGTGGCTTGGTTTAAGGATTACATTTTCCACAAAAGAGTAACAGTTTAAGTTCAATCCAAGTTATCATTATTATATAAAAATAAAATAAAATAAAATCAAGGGTTATAAATGCATGTATCTTATTTTCCTTATTTTTTACACTTATGGCACGTATGCAAAGGGATGGATGTATGGAATGAGACTTTGGTTTTAGTGATAAAAAAATAAAGGTTGAAATCACACAATTTCAATTTGGATTTTTATAGATGTATGGTTATTTGTTTGAATTATAAATTAATTATTTATTTTTAGAATCCTCTACTTTAAGTTGATTAGAATAGTATTGTAGATTTTTATTTAAGTTAAATGATAATTTTATGGTTTATATTATAACCCAATCAATCATTCTATATATATATTTTAAAATGAATTTCAAACAAAACACAACCAGCAACAACAAAGAAAACCCAATCAAAGAGCCCTAGTTCCTCTTGGTAACGAGGCTTCCAACTCATCCAATTAGAATTGTTGAAAATTTCCAATATATTAAATATGTTGGGACATGAGTTTTGTTTTCTTTTTGAGACGATGAAAAGTTTTATGATAATCTTGTTTTCACATTGGGATCGGATGATTCTGATTGAATATAACAAATATGTCAATCTAATGGTTAAAATTAAAGTGATAGTTAATGGAGTTATAATTGTTAATTTTGATCTAACAATCATATTTTAATTCCAGAATCAAATAGCTATTGTTAAAATATTTTATATCTTAAAATCGTTTAATTTTAATGTAGATAAAACCTATATAATTAAGTAGAAGAGCAAGAAGAAAAAAATTTAGTCTCCATTTTATACCGAGCTTAAAAATTTAGTGTTTACTATTTCGATAGTGTTTAAATCTGTAGAGTATAAAAGTGAGAGTTTGGGAGAGATTTTTTTATAAGGTTTTCTTGTCACCTGTATAGCAAGACAATGTGTAAATGTTTGTTTGGTACTCGAAAATCTAAGCCAAATGTAATTGTTAAGATGATTGAAACTCATTAGACTGAGAGAAGACCTATTAAAAAAGTGAATGTAAACTCATCATCGAACCACTATAAATCTTTATGTCTCACTTTCTCTCTCTCTCTCTCTCTCTAAATTTTTAATTGTTTAATTTTTTTGTTAATCAGTTTTTTTTTCAATCATCATTCTTCATAACAGCTATTATTTAATCAGTACTTATTTGATTTTTTTAAAAAAAATGCATGATCTGGTATATAAAATCCCAAGTAACAATTAGAAAAAAGTTACAGATTTTTCCCCTTATTCAACATTATTTTTTTTGCAGATCATTCAACAAAATTATTTGTTCGCAGCAAATAATATTTGCAATCCCGATTATACAGAAACCATAAAATAGTACACGAATTGTTCATTATGGTGCAAACACTGAAAATAAGTGTTTTGTTATACATTAAAATGTATTCACTTGCAACTCATTGCACACTAAAATTAATGGAGTAAATACAGATTTAAGGATAGTCACCTAAACACGGTTCAAAACCAATTTCTTCAACAAATTGTTTAAACCTAAATCTCTACTTTGCCTGATTCTTAGAGGCATCTCGAAAGAAATTGACTTCAGACTCTTACCGATTGGGGCGCTGTCATGGAACTTCCACATACAAGAATTTTAAAATAGTAATCTTTCCATGGAAATTCATGATGGAAAAAAGATAAAAACGGTGGTATTGTTTTTTATGGGTCAGACATTCATGACATATCGTTTGTCTTGGAACCTTTACTTGCAAATTGTAATGCATTGTAAATTGTATGTCAGACAATTCTGGGTACATAGTTACGTGCAGATGAAGGGCTCATGGATAATCACTTGTGCTATTTATCTTGTGTGAAAATATAAAATGCATGATTCTTATTTTTCAAGGTCATTTAAAAGTTTAATATATCCAGTGATGCATTATTTACACTGGATTTTAGAGTGATGATAAATTCAACATTTAATTTGGTTTCTATGAACAATTGTGATCAGATTAATATATTGGTTTTCTTATTTTGAAAACATTTAGATGTTGTGTATACATTTTGATAATTATTGTTGATGCCAAAAATGTGTCTTGCTGAGCTGGAGGCCAGGACTCGGACGTATCTGCACAGGAAAAGAAAGGTGAGCTATGAGGTCGTCGGAGGGGGTGCCTCCGATGATGCTCCGAAGCTTTAGTCAGAGTGAGATAAGATGTATGTAGGGGACGAGCGTTCCCTTTTTAGGTTAAGCAAAAATTGGATCGTTTGAAATGCGTACCTGAGCCTCTTTATAGGGCTTTGGAGGCGGCATATTTGCCCAGGGCAGTAGTGATGTGACACCCTAACTTGATTGGGCAATGATGCCTAGGAGGCTCAGCTAGGTGGCCAGGGGTCGTTCGCTTGAGCTTTGTCTTGCTGGCTTAATCAGGAACCCTCTATGCATGTAGGTCGGTAGACAACCCGGAGTCCCAACTTGGTTGGGTAATGATGCCTAGGAGGCTCAAGTAGGTGGCCAGGGGCCGTTCGCTTGAGCTTTGTCTTGCTGGCTTAATCAGGAGCCATCTATGCATATAGGGCGGTGGACGACCCAGAGTCCCAACTTGGTTGGGTAATGATGCCTAGGAGGTCCAACTAGGTGGCCGGGGGGACGTTCAATTGGGTTTTGCCTCATTGGTTTGATCAGAAACCGTCTATACATTAGGGCGGTTTGACGACTCAAAGTCTCAACTTGGTTGGGTAATGATGGCCTGGAGGGCGATGGTAACATGGAGGCCCAGCTGGGGGGCAATGATGCCCTGAAGGGCGGTCATGACCTGAAGGCCTAGCTGTCTGAGCCTGGGTCTTCCGCGTGTCTCATTGCAGACTGGCTTCAAGATGATCCACGTGTTGTCTTCTTATTGGAGGGGTATATTTTGGCAGTATCAATTATGAATGAATTGTGAGCACATATTTTGATGAAAGTATTAAATTAGTCCAGTACGATGGCAGAACAATTGGACTACGCAATAGTGATATGTTGTTTAATATATGCCATGAATAGTTATAGACCTAACTTCGCATATATAGTAGGATAACTTGGAAGTTTTCATTGATGTTAGTTGGATAATAGAAAAAGAAAATTATGCATCCAGAAGCGGCTGGATCTTCTAACAAAGGGATTTACAAAGAAAATGATAATTAAGACATCTCACGAAAAATGTCTCAAGACCATAACTAAAAATCACCGATGAACAAAATCTCAACTCAATTCTTGTTAAACACAATTCTCGATATCAATGAGTTAAACGTACATCATTTAAGATGGTTGGAAGAATTGTAAAAAATTAATCTTTTCAAATAAAAGTGTTTGGTTACTGTAATGAAAAAAGAGAAGGGTAAGAAATCTACTCTTAATAGGTTCATAAAATAATATTTTTTGTAGTGTTATGATTACGATACAATCTTGATAAAACCTACCTAATGAGTGTGAAGTAGAGCGATTCCATCGAGTTCAAGAGCTTAATTCTATAACACTCATGAAAACAATATACAAATTACATGGCCATAATATGTAAGAAATTTTTTTTTTTGACTATTGTACGGGACAAAAAGTATTATAAGTGAGATGTAAGCAGTTAACCAATAAGGATTGGTAGTTCAAAGTGTACCTACCACACTTTCTTGTTAACATTGTTATATTATCACGAAGTGAAAATTCAAGTATAAGAGACATCTTCATTTATACATAGGCTTCACGGGATAATCACAGATATAGTTTGTCTTGTGTCAAAACATTTTGAAAATGAGATGGGATTGTTGAAAAGTTTCAATATATTAAATATTTCATTTATAACTTGAAGAGGTTAGATGAGATTGAACAATTTAATTTAACTTTAATCCCTAATTAATGTTTGGTTGACAACCTAAAATAGATTTTGTAGGATTAAGAGTTGGGTGTGATTAACTTTCTAAGACAATTATACCTTCCTCACTTTCTAGTACTATTATTTATCTACATCATAGATTTGAACATTTGATATTAATCAATGGTATAGATTTATTCAAGCAGATCTGATTAATAGTTGTGATCTTAAATCACATATCAATTGTAAAAATGTAATATGAAAACTTAAACGGTTAAAATTAAAGATTAAATTTTGTCATCCCGTCAACCCAACATAGGAATGAGTCGGGATGGCTTTAATCATTCTTTTAACCAAACAAAAAGGCAAAAATATTACTATTTTAGTCCACATTAATATGTCTGCAAACTTTTTTCTTTGGTTCCCCTATCATTGGTTTTCTGATCTGTCGCACAATAACGGTTGATCAATTAAAACCGGACAAAACAAAAAGAGCTGAGACTGTAAAGATCCATCGTTTGACACAATTGCCTGAACGCGTGCAAGGTCCATCGTTTGACACTGTCAGAATCAAAACCAACAGCTCCTATAACCCCGTGCGTTAAGAAGAAGAGAACCATGTGGCATCCATAGACAAAAATCAACTCTTCCCGGCCCGTGCGTTGGATTTCAAATATAGGTCCAAAGCCCAGAATTTTGGCCCATCTAACGTTTTTTTTCTTTTTGGTTCATTTTTCTTTTTCGGTGTAAATAATTATATCCAAGCCCGGATATAATTTCTTCTAAGGTTCCATTTATTTTCTCATAAAATAATTTATATCTTAATTGACTTTACACTGTAAAACCTTTTACATAAAAAAAAATCAATATTTTCCTATGATTTTTTGTTGTTTGGTTATACAATTGAAAATAACCCTATTTTACATTCTATTTTACATTCTATTGTTTCGAATTAAAAGAAGATACGTGATTAAAAATAAATTAATTTGTATAAATAGTACTACATTTAAATATGATACTTATGAGCAATAATATCGTATAAAAAATTATATGCATGTAAATATAATAAATGAAAAAATAATAATAAAATAGAATTTATAACCTTAAAAAATTAATTGAAAAATTATAAATTTTATGTTAGTTAATGTTGATAAATAAAATATTGTTATTGCAATTTAAATAAAATTCAAATCCAAAATGTGTCTTTAAACATCAAATGCACTAAAATACGACCTAACATACGAGCTTATTCAAAGAAAAATCTCAATAATAAAGACGTTCAATCCTAATTTAAATGTAAACAAAAGCAAAATTCATACGAAAAAAATAAATTAAATATAGAAAGAAGAGATAATCGTTTGCTACACTGCAGAGAGTGACTGATAAAGTAAGTTTATTATATATAGCAAGAGAGAAATGACGTGTAGAGAAAGTATCTTGATTTTCGTTTCCAAATGTAAATCAATTTACGATAAAAATGGATTAAGTTGTTTTCTATATCTTATATTTTAGTAACATAAAATCTGATTTTACTACGAAATTGAATTACATTCTACCAAACATATTGAAAATGACCTTTTACATTGCAAGCATTTTACGCCTATGATTTTCTTGCAAAACAAACTGAGCCTAAATCTCTAATACTCTCCGTAGTCCTCTCCTCTAATAATATATAATTATAAAATATATATACCTAAAAGACTAAAAGCTAAATTCCCAAAATCCAAACCCTACCTCCCTCAGTTACTCACGGCTTCAGTGTCGCGCCGCACTCGTCGAACACCAGCTAGTCTTCCCCTCTCATTTGGTAAGATCTTGTTCTCTCTTCTCTAATCTCTCATCTTGGTTTTGTTTCTTTCTGTCACTTAGTCAATCTTTCTCTCAAACATAGGCACGTTGTGTCCGTCTTAGGTCGACCATTTTTTTCCTCTTATATAGTAAGATCTCGTTATATTTTCTCTGATCTCTCATCTTCATAATTGTATATGTTCTTTTTTTTAGTATGTCTTTATATGTTTAGTTTAAAATTTATATGTTCAATAGCTCTTTATATGTTCAATCTCATCTTCAATATAAAATCCTACATGTTCTTTTTCTTTTTAGTAGCTCTTTATAGAAATTAATTATTTTTTTTTCTTGAGAGCCAATTTTGTTTCTTCATTTTTTTTGTTTTTCCTTCTCTCTTTATGTTTTCTGATTTTTTTTTTCTTACTTAATAGATGGAATCCATGGCTGAATACTAAAACTACGGTAGGTGGTCAAAGCAAAAATTCTACCCCTGCTCCTACCTCCACTCCAACGGCAAAACATGGTGATAATTCATCAAAACCACCTCTATCTAACCCCAATGCTTCAAAGGTGAATGATTCTAAGAAAAGATCATTTGTATGGGAGCATATTATTAAATGGGATTCCTAAAATAAAATTCATTTCAAAGTTTCTTGTACTTATTGCGGACATTTAATTGGTTGTACAAGCACAAAAGGTACAAGTAATGATTAGTCACTTTAATAAATGTTAGAAGTGCATAATTGACAATGTGGAGTTACCATAATTTTACTTCTTGTTAGGATGTTTGATTAAAAGGCTTGTAGGAAAGAACTTTTAGGATGATCATCAAGTATGAGTTGTCTTTTTAAGCATGTGGATCATGAATGATTTAGAGAGTTTTGTGGTGTGTTACAATGACGGTTTCAAGTTCCTTCACACTAGATAATGACTAAAGATTGTTATGTTCTTTACTTAAATGAAAAAAATAAGTTGATTTAAAAAAAAAAAGTTCTAACATTGAGTTAGTCTTATCACCGACACATGATCATTTTGTCAAAACCTTAGTTACATGTGTCTCACTGCTCACTTTATTGATGATGAATGGAGATTGTACAAAAAAAAATTGAATTTTTATCCAGTTTCTAATTATTCCAGTGTCATGATTGGTAAAATGGTTAAGAGATGTTTATTTGTTTGGGTTATTGGCAATATTTTCACTATAAAAGTTGACAATGCAGCTTTTGATGATACAACAATTAGAAGGGATGTGTCTTGAATGGTGATTTTCTACACATGATATATGTTGTATATATTTTAAATTTAATTGTTAAAGAGAGTTTGAAAGATGTATATGAATCTATTATTAAAATCCGTTTTAACGATGAAACAAGTGAGATCTTTTCCAACTATGTTACTACTTGTGTGGAGAAAGAAAAAATTGATAGCAAAAATCTTGTTTGCTTAAATGTTGAAACAAGATGAAATTCAGTGTACTTAATGTTAGAATCTGCTGTGAAGTTTCAAAAAGTACTTGATTTGTTAGAGCTCCAAGATGTTAAGTATAGGGAAAAACTTAGAAAGCATAAAGGTTTGCTTAACTCGTGGTTTATTGTATTTTCTTAAGATATTTTATGATGATACTTTGAATATGTCCGGTTCTCTTTATATATATATGGGATAATATATATATGCAGAAAATTTATGAAATAGAAATAATAATTATTAAAAATGTTTGAGTGATGATAAGAATATACCATCAATAGCGTAAATATGAAAACGAAATATGATAAATAATGAAGAAACATTGAATGGTAAATTCAACCAAACGAACAATAACGTTTTTCTATTCTCCTTTCATAATTCTAAGATTCCAAATCTTTCACGTGGCACCGTGTCAAAAATCTGTCGTTCATTTAAGTATGAAAATCTCTTTTTTAGTCGTCTTTTTTTTGTTTTTACGAAAATCTTAGTCATCATCTTTCTTAAACTCTGTACATTGTTTCTTACAGTATGACAAAGCAGTGAATAGAAGATAGAAAACCTGCAAAAAAACTATGGAAAATGTAGCGTTATGCCTTTAATTTTTTTTAATACTAGAGTAAATGCTCCATAGTCAGACCTCGTTTGGAGTCTGCTTTAATATGGATTAAATCTGATTTTCTTTAGTGATTCCAAACAACTCCTCAATTTTAAAAAGTCGTGCTTTACCTTTTAGTGGAGAGTTCAAGCTGATTACATGTCCATGAAAGTTTAAATTTGTAGGGAATTGGTAAAGTCAAGCTGCATTAATTGTTACAAAGGAAATGGCTTAACTGGTGTCAGCCAATGGAGAAAAAATAAATTTGAAAAACGTGTAGCTCGTTTTGTTGAAATTGTTGACATATCACAAATATTTATATTAGTCAAAAATACTTTAGGGAATTGGGAAACAAACAGCAAAGTCAAGCTGCATTAATTGTTACAAAGGAAATGGCTTAACTGGTATCAGCCAATGAAGAAAAAATAAATTTGAAAAACTTGTAGCTCGTTTTACGGTGGGTTGTTGAAATTGTTGACACTTAGTAGCTCGTTTTACAAAAATCTATATTTTCATTAGATGATATGAAATATATATATATATATATAATTTATTTTTATTTATTAATAAAATAAATTTTTGTATCATGTATTTTTTTGGATTTGAACTAGACAAACACCCACGTGTGCATGCAGAAAAAAAAACATGAGAGAGTAAGAGGTAAAAAAAATGTTATATTTCTCTTGGACGAGTTATATGCTTCTGGTGTGTTAATTTATATTCTTAATAGTTTTGGTATTGAAAATATGAGAGATAAATATACGTGACATGTGAAAAAGTGTTACTTGAGTTGAGAGATAGTGTATAAAGGTTATTAAGATTGAGTTTAGGTGATAAAACACAATCAATATTTTCTTGTATTTCTCTCATAAAGAAAGAACGAGTTTACTCTTCATGGTCGTAGGCAGTGTTTTACCGAACCACATAAATATTACGTGTCCACTCGTATTATTTCGTCTTTCTTTATTTTTTTCCATTAAATTGATGGGCATGTGGTGATTTAATTGAATCTCAAATTAATTCACTTCCACGTGATCCAAGAAAATTTTCAACAAAATTTGTAGCTAAACTCAATCTTATTATGTATTTTATTTTTTTCATGAACAGATGAATAAATTACAGATAATTAATTTTGAATATATGATAATTAGGGTTGTGCATCCGGTTAATTTGATTAAAACACTTAATAATTATGTTAATTTGTTTAACTTACGGAAATAAAACCGAAAATATTTTTTTACCAAACCAACAAAACATATTTTATCAAACCAACAAATAGAAAAGATTAATTTTTATGCCTAAGTTTAAAAATTATAAATTTTATTAATAATTAATAAAAATACAATTCGGTTAATTCAACTAAATTAGTTAAGGATATTCAAAACTGCAATTAATTATATTTGACAATCGTATATATATCAAACTTTTTAAATCAAATTGGTTCTATTAATTAATTCGGTTAAATCCTAATTCTGCAAAACCCTAATAATCATACTATGATCATTGAATTATAAATAAATGGATGTGTGTTTATAAAGATATTTTAAGAAATTAAGAAGTTAGTGATGGTGCATAGTAGTACCTGCAGTAGAGGATCAACTGATAAGCGTACGTACACGTATATAAGCACATGCATCCTTTTTTTTCGTCTCAAGAGCTTTATTGGTATTTTCGTGAAATTTCAATAGTAATACAAAAGGACTCGGTTAATAACGTGGAGCTAAGGACTAAGAAAACCTTTCTTTTTATATCTACATGAGAAACACAATGGCTTCTCGTTGATGTACTCACTTATTGTCAGTACCGATCATATCCGTCAGCTGTTTGTTTATCTTTATTTGCACAGGAGAATAAAAGAGATTTTTGTGTGTATAGAGAAAATTTAATTAATAATTTTTTTAAAATTTTTTAATAATATTAATTAAATATGTATAAATATTATTTATAATTTTTTTTAAAATTTATCAATCAAACTGATGTAAAAATAAATTCTACAACAAGTTAAACAAGAACTTTTCGGAGAGTAAAGCCCACTTACCTGGAATGGTGCGTGAGTAATTAGGAGCAAAGGAAGGTAATGTTTTTCTCCTTTTTTTACCTGGCCGGTAAAGTGTGCAACTGCATATTTATAGTTTCTGGTAAAATTAATAATCTTAAATTTTCACTGTCCCAATGATCCAATAATTGGCTCTGACAGTTACCAGTATGACAACTGGTGCCCCTAAAGAAACCAGTGGGACACTTGATATTTTTTTGGATATATTTTTTTATTCTAATTTATATGTCATATAGTTAAAAAATCAAATTTAAGAGTTAATTTTAGATAATTTTATAGTATTAATTTGAGCTAATCAATGATTATTATTATTTTTTAATTAAGTGTATTTAATTAAATTCAAATTAAAGATTCAATGAGTATTTATTTTGATTTAAAAATAATCTTAATATATAAGTTTAAAAATAAAAATAAAAAATTATTTAAAAACTCAAATTAATTTTATCTAATATTAATAAAAAATAAAATGCTTATAAACCTTTATTTAGAATTTTTATCTACTTCATAAATAAAATGCTCACTTCAAAAGCTCAAATCGTGATACACCTCAACTTTTTTTTTCTTTTTCTTTGACATAATTAACACGTTGTTATCGTTGTTGTGCGTAGGGGTAGGGGTGGGGTGGGGTGGGGTGGGAGGGTCACTTCAAAGCTCAATTCGTGTGCGAGTTGTTGCAGTTGTTGTGTGTAGGGGTAGGGGTGGGGTGGGGCGGTCACTTCAAAAGCTCAATTCGGGTGCAGGTTGTTGTGTGTGGGGTTAGGGCGCTCGCTTCAAAAGTTCGAACCGTGGTACCTTTTCTTTGGCATAATTAACATGTTGTTGATAGTAATTTTTTCAATTAATAAAACGTTTTTATTGAGCTAATTAAGAGTACTGAAAGTCATTTCTAAGATTAAATATTTTCGAAGTTTCTATATATACCCTGCTTAATTTGTTGAATATTGCATGTCAATATATGGTAAGCTAGCTACTCTTGATACTCTGGTAGCAAAAGTTATGGATTATTTCATCATATTGCTTGTAGCACTCCCTATTTTCCTATTCTTCCTCTTTCAAATGCACAAAATTACTCGTCGTCTCCCTCCAGGCCCCAAGGGTCTTCCCATAATTGGAAACTTACACCAAATTGAAAGCCATAACCCCCACCGTTTCCTCTACAGACTGTCCAAGATATATGGCCCCATCATGTCCTTAAATCTCGGTTCCAGGCGGGTCGTTGTAATCTCCTCCGCCGAGTTGGCTAAAGATGTTATCAATACCCAAGACCAAAACTTCTGCACAAGGGCTTCCTTTCGTGGCCAGCAGAGGATGTCCTACGAGGGCTTGGATATAGCATTTGGAAAATATTCTCCTTATTGGAGGGAGATGAGGAAACTATGTATGATTCATCTCTTTAGTGCTAATCGCGTGCAAAGTTTCCGTCCAATAAGAGTCGACGAGGTTTCACATATGATGGAGAAGATAACGGAAGCAGCTCGTGAATCTGAGGTTGTCAACATTAGCGAGACCATGTTGTCTTTTACAAACTCCGTGGTTTGTAGAGTAGCGTTTGGGAAGAGGTACGCGGAGTATGGAAGTGAAATGAAAAGATTCATTGAGATACTTTATGAATCACAGGTCATGTTTAGGGTATTCTTTTTCGCTGATTATTTTCCTTATTTAAGTTGGCTTGATACGTTCACTGGACTCAGCTCTCGCCTTGATAAAGCCGCCAAAGCTTTTGATAACTTCTTGCAAGGAATCGTCGATGAACACCTGGATCCAAACAGACCCAAACCTGAGAGGGAGTGTCTAATTGATGTTTTAATCCAACTCTGCAAGGATCCACCTTTTCCAATTGACTTCACTTATGAAAACGTCAAGGCAATCACCATGGTACTTATGTAATAGTAATATATTGTATAGTAGTAAAATGAAATTTAGAACACCTAATATCTTAATTATAATTAATTACCAGTTATTTACCACTAATTGATCAGTATATATATTGCTACATAACTTCAAGTACAATACTAATCAAATATTTTTGTGCTTTATATAATTTGTTTGCAGGACATAGTTGTTGCTGGAACGGACACAGCCACGGCAGTGGTGGTTTGGGCTATGACTTACCTAATCAAATATCCCAATAAAATGAAGAAAGTACAAGAAGAAATAAGATCCTTGATTGGGGATAAAGGGTATGTTACCGAGGAGGACATTTTAAATCTACCATATTTTAGAGCTGTGGTGAAAGAGACACTAAGATTGGAACCCGTAATGCTACTCCACCGAGAAGCAATAAAGGATTGCAAGATAGGAGGATATGAGATTCCAGCCAAAACCATAGTGCAAGTGTGTCCATGGGCGGTTTCGAGGGACACTGAAGCTTGGGGAGAGAACCCTGAAGAGTTTTGTCCAGAGAGATACATGGAAAAGTTTGTTGACTATAAAGGCCAAGATTTCGAGCTAATACCCTTTGGATCTGGAAGAAGAATGTGTCCAGGCATGAAGATGGGTGTTGCCATGTTGGAGCTTCCATTTGCAAACTTTCTCTACAAATTTGATTGGGAATTGCCTGCTGGGATAAAGCCTGAGGACATCAACATGGATGTCATGACCGGTCTCGCTATGCACAAGAAGGAACACCTAATGCTTGTACCTAAGAAGTACATATGATAATGTTGGAGATAAAACCTTTCGATTGGAGTTCGGTTAACGGGTGCTTTAGGGCATTTTTTAACTAGCAATAAATACCTAAAAATATGTATTAAAATTTTAAATTTGCATTAAAGTTTAAATTTTATTTCAAATATACCCTGCATTTATGTGGCCATAGGGCGGGAGAGGGTGGATCCCAGTTCAAATTGTTGCCATAGATTACTTTAAAAAAAAGGATAATGTTAATAATTGATACCGAAGGGATTGCTTCAACTACTTTGAGAACACGTTATTAAAGTGAAATTTTTGTCTGATTGATTATATAAACTTTTTTTTTGTGTTTTAAAAGATATTTTATAAACTTTTTAAAATTCTTTCAATTACATTACATCATTTAATATTATTTTATTTTATATTTTTATTAGAATAGCACAATTTGATTGGAAAAAGTTTTAGAAAGTCTACACAAAAAAAAATTCCAATTTTTTTAGTAAAAATAAGGAGATTCCATTTAGACGGTAATTTTTTGTGTAGGACCTATTTTATTATAAAACTCATCAAATCAAGTTGTGTTATTTCACTAAAAATATAAAATATAAAATAAATTAATATATTATAACATAATATATGACCGAAAGAATTTTGAAATGTTTTAGAAGATCGATCCTACACAAAAATTCCTCCATTTTGACACCATTGGCGCTGCCCGGCCCGTGGACCAGTAATCATTTTCTTCTTCTATTTTTCCAATTCAAAATGAATTAGAGGGGTTGTAGGGTTTCTATTCAATTAATGTCCATTTCCCACATGTCCAAACTCCTTTTCCTTTTCACAAATAGTTAAGTTTTTACTTCTGTCGTTTCAGTTTAAATATATTACTACGCAAATAACATAACAAAAAGTAAGACTCATGAGGTGTTGAACTGTTAAACTTAAAATATTACACATTTATTACACTTACCGTTTTATTATATAATTTTTTTAGTCGTCAAATATGATAACATGTTAACATGCCTCTTTAATTCTACACAGGTCAAACGTTAGGCTAATGAATTATTAATCCAGTAAAGTTGAATCAAATATTTATAGAAATGAAAAATTCTATATTTGATTATTACCAACAATTATTTATTTGTTCAATTTAATGTATAAATATATGTTTGTCTATGTACGTCAATGTATGCATATATTTCAGAGTCAAGAAGTGATTGGCCCTCCTGATGTCATTATCTATAATTTATTATTCATGCAATTATTTAATTTTAAAAAAAATATGTATGTCATATATATATAAATGAAAATTTGTATATTTATCTTTTTCGTCTAGTACATTGTTGATATGAAATTATCATTGATCACAAAAGACAAAGAAGAACACAAATACAAAGCTTATGATTTTTCATATTTTCATTCTATGTTACGTAACAGTTTCAAAGCTTGTAGTTTTCATTTTTTTTCTTATAAATTATATTGTATTAGTTATCACTTGTTTTGATTTGTGTAAAACAGGTGTTCTATTAAGGTACATATAAAACTAATATTATGTGACCAATTTTATTTTCTTCGTAAACTTATGGAAATTATTAATGAACTAAAGAAAAAAAATCTAACCAAATAACCTTAGGATAGGTCATATATTTCGGTTCACCCAAACGAAAATTCTTAACTTTGCTCCTAAATTTAATCATCGCGTATATAAAAATTAAAATCAACTACTTTGTAATTATTCCACTAAATCTTTGTCATCCATCACATTAGTTATCAAGCTACTTTTAACTTTTAAGTGAATAAGAGTGAAATAAAAAGATAAAAAAGTGGAATAAGAATGGAAGTCATTTTCAAAATAAAATACACATTTTCTATAAATACCTGCCTGTTGATTGCATGTTAATAGCCAACTCGATCTCTGCATTTTGGAGCCCCTGTAGCAAAGTTATGGATTTGGTCATTTTGCTAGTAGCACTCCCAATTTTCCTATTCTTCCTCTTTCAAAAATACAAAAATGCTCCTCGTCTCCTTCCAGGCCCAAGGGCCTTCCCATAATTGGGAACATGCACCAAATGAAAAATCATAACCCCCAACACTTCTTGCACAGACTCTCCAAATTATACGGTCCAATTATGTCCTTAAAAATCGGTTCTCAGCAAGTCATAGTAATCTCCTCGGCCGAGTTAGCTAAAGATGTCCTCAAGACCCAAGACCTCAACTTCTGTACAAGGTCTTTCTTTTGTGGCCAACAGAAGATGTCTTACAAAGGTTTGGATATCGGTTTCGGACAGTACACTCCTTATTAGAGGGAGCTAAGGAAACTTTATATGATTCATTTCTTTAGCGTTGGTCGCATGCAAAGTTTCCGTCCCGTAAAAGTCGATGAGGTTTCTCGTGTGATGGAGAAGATAACCAACGCAGCTACGAAGTCAGAAGTTGTCGACATTAGCGAGACCATGTTATTTTTTACAAATTCCGTGGTTCGTAGAGTAGTGTTTGGGAAGAGGTATGCGGAGTACGGAAGCGAAATGAAAAGGTTTATTGAGATACTTTACGAATGACAAGCCATGTTTGGGGTTTTCTTTTTCACAGATTATTTCCCTTATATGGGGTGGCTTGATAATCTCACCAGACTTGGCTCTCGCCTTGACAAAGCAACCAAAGCTTTAGATAACTTCTTGCAAAGAATCCTCGATGAGCACCTTAATACAAACAGACCCAAACCTGAGAGAGAGTGCCTAATTGATATTTTAATCCAGCTATGCAAGGATCAACCTTTTTCAATTGAGTTCACTTATGAAAACGTCAAGGCAATCACCATGGTACGTTGACTAGCTCGTTTGGGTTAAACAATAGAATCACTTTATGATTTTAGAAAAGGTTTATGGTAAAACAATAATAATATTATAAATTATTTAGTGTTTGCTAAAATAAAATTAGAAATAGTTTCTGTGAAATAAATTCAAATTTTGATAAATAAAAATCATTTCATAAATTGTTGTTTTAAGAGTGTTTGTATTAATTTCTATTTATAATAATAATAGAAGCTAAAAATAAATTGTCCCAAACATAACATGAAAAATAAAATCAAGAACACCCAGTTTCTTAATTTTAATTAATTACCATTAATTGATCAGTATTTATTTCTAGCTTCAAGTACATTATTACTAATCAAAATACTTTTTCTGTTTTATATAACTTATTTATAGGACATAGTTGTTGCTGGAACGGATACCGCCGCAGCAGTGGTGGTTTGGACCATGACTTACCTAATCAAATATCCGAAAGCGATGAAGAAAGTACAAGAAGAAGTGAGATCCTTGACTGGAGATAGAGGGTATGTTACTGAGGAGGACATTGCAAATCTACCATATCTTAGAGCTGTGGTGAAAGAGGCACTAAGATTGGAACCAGTAATCCTTTTGCTACTCCATCGGGAAGCAATAGAGGATTGCAAGATAGGAGGATATGAGATACCAGCTAAAACCATAGTTTAAGTGAATGCATGGGCGGTTGCGAGGGACACTGAAGCTTGGGAAGAGAACCCAGGTGGAAGTTTTGTCCAGAGAGGTACATGGAAAAGAGTGTTGACTACAAAGGTCAAGATTTCGAGCTAATACCATTTGGATCTGGAAGAAGAATGTGTCCAGGTATGCATATGGGCGTTGCCATGTTAGAGCTTCCACTTTCAAATTTCCTCTACAAATTTGATTGGAAATTGCCTGCTGGGATAAAGCCAGAGGATATTAAGATGGATGTCATGACTGCTCTCGCTATGCACAAGAAGGACCATCTAAAGCTTGTGCCTAAGAAGTACATATGATGATGATGATGATGATCCATGGCATTGTGCATGCTTATCAACTTTTATTAAATAAGTAGTGTTTGATGGTAAAAGAGAAAAAGAAAATGGATTAGAGGTCTACGTCTAAATCATAGCTTGTCTTGTGCTGTAATAAAAATTTCTCTTATATGTATTGTAAAATCTATTTATGATTTATGAATTGATTTTTTAAAATAATTAATTTATGTTAGAAGGGGAGTATAATTATATACATACTATATTTGTTGTTCTGTAAAATAATAATAAAATAAAATTTATTTTACATAAATTTAATGTTTAAAAACAAAAATCATATCATAAACTATATTTTAGAAGTGTTTGTCTTAGTTTTGTTTCATAAACTGTTAAATGGTTTACTTTTTGATGTAATCCATTTGATCGAGATCACGCATAATATATATATATATATATGCTCTAAATTGATCAATAATTATTTTTAAATAATAATGTTGAAAGGCACTGCTACTTGTTACTTGTGGAAAGGATAACAGTGGCTGGTCAAAGCAGTTAAATCAGTTCTATTAAATTTATTTAGGATTCTGTTCGGCTTAAGCAAGTTTCCTGATTCCTCTTGTAATAAAATAAAATATAGCTCTTGGAGTACTAATATAATGCATCACCGTTTTCCAGTATGTTTAGTCTTTGCCTTTTGTTGTTGTTTCTTGGCTTAAATCCGTTTTAACTCCAAAGGTTAAGGGTCTTACTTACACTTCAATACAAAAAATTTTAATTTTGACATATTGAATCACAACTTTTCAAAATATATTACAACCTAATACGTTGTCTAATTTTGGAAAAAACTTTAATATAAAAGACATGTGTCACATAAAAAAAACTAAAGTTAAAAAATTAAATATAAATATCTAAAGTGAAAAAAAAAACTAAACAAAATTAAAAATTAAAAGCATTTAAAATCAAAATCAAAATTTTCGAAACAACCCCTAGCTGTTGCCCTTCTTCTTCTACCCTTTCCCTCTTGATACAATATCTTCCATTTCTTTCTTTTCATTCTCCTTCTCCTCCACCTTCTTTTTCCTTTTCTCTTTTTTCCCCATTCTTCCTTCTCCCCTAGCAGATCCAAATACGGGCAATGATAGTGGCTTATTTGGTTAGTTGCTGGGAATTTGAAAGAACATTTACTGTGTTTGGTTGTTAGGAAAATGAAATAAAATTGAAGAAGAATGAGAAGAACAAAGATGGAGAGATGAATTCTTGTACTTTAATTTAGAATATGGATGAACAGGGATGGAAAGACAGATGGATTTTTTTTAATTCTTTTAATGATTTTTAGATTTATATTAATTTTTTAAAAAGAATTTTAAATTTTTTAAATATTCTTATTTTTGTTTCAATAAATATTTTTGAAGCCAATGTATAAGTGACATGTAGTTAGTCAACATTGTCAAACGTGATCAAATCGTTAGTGCCGTTAAATATTTTGGATGAAACAATATGATTTGGCACAATTGCACCGATAATGTTAACATTTCATATCAACGTGCACCAATTGATACTTTGTGTATTAAAGTGCAAATACTCTCAAATTTTGGGTGTTAAAATGAATTTAAGTCTTGTTTCTTTTGTTCTTGGACACTCATTAATTTCTTCAAAAAGATTCGCTCATTTTAGTTTACGTTATCTATGACGCGGTTGTTTTTTTTATTACTCCATAAAAAAGTTCTAGTCAATTTTCTTTTATTTTTTTAAATCCAAATTAACAAAAGGATTCCATTATAAGATCATGCTAGGCAGAACACCAATCATGTTAAAAATAATACTATTGATGAGATGTTTTGTATTCTGATTCGATCCGAAAATTGTTCTTCGATTTGAAATATTTTTTGAACGATTTAAAAGAAAAGAAAATTGAGATTTTGTTCATGGGTTTTGCTCTTGATGCAAAAAAAAAAAAAAAAATTGACCACTTTTGTAACCTATTATATAAATATGTTTTTAGGGTTTTATAGTGAATTCTTCTCTGTTCTTGCTCGTGGATATAGGTCTAATCAGTTGAATATCGTAAATTTTACTTTTTTTTATGTGCGATTGTTTCGATTTTATTGCACTATTTTATTTTATTATCTTTATCGATTTTATTATAATATTATATTGTTTATTTAGATGGATAAAACCCACCAATTAAGTCGAATCAATTTATGCATAACAAGACTCAAAATCACAGTTCGTGTGGCAATACTGATAAAAAGGTTGTGATTTAAGAGTTGTTCGGATATTGGAGAAGAGTTTTGTTTTCTAGTAAGGAGTTGTTTGGTGAAAATTTTTATTTTTATTAAGACAAAAAAAAGTCATAATGAGCTTTCTGTATTCAATAAATTAAAGTAAGATAATCTATACGTAAACCCAAACTTTTGAAACATTTAATGGCAATTTTCAATAATTATGGGAAAATTTTATTTATTTTAATGGAGACATCGTTAAAATCACATAACACTAGTTTTTTCTTTTAGTCGGGACAGGTGTCCCTACTTTCGACCTTATGAATTAATTATATAATTTCAATAAAAGAACAACATATATTATACCAGTTACACCATCTCAAAAACCAATACCTCAAAGTTGTCAGAGAATTTGATAAAAAAAACATTAAATATAAATATTTTATATAAAAAATTAAATTGAAAACAAACATTTACCTAGCACGGGTAAAAGAACTAATGCCATATATGAGATCATCATAAGTGTGTAAAAACTAGGATAATGATATATATATATAAAATATTACTTTTTCGTCAACACTTACATTCTCTATCTTTTTAAAATCGATATTCTAATTAAAATGCTTGTCTATTTTTTTAAAATTAAAATTTATTTTATTTTTTAATGAAGTGAAAATATAATTCATTTGTAAATGAATTTTTATGTTTATTTTTTTATTTTAATTGTAAAATTTGTTTAAATCCACGTGTTTTAAATGTTTAAAAAACAAAAAATCCAAAAGAGAGAAGGGGAAGGGGAAGGGGAAGAGAGAGGGAGAGATTCAGTATTTTGATTAACATTCGTTTGTAAGTTTTATCGATTTTGATAGAATTTGCTGCAAACCAACTCAATTTCATAATGAATTCATTTCGAAATGAATTATAGTTTTTATTATAAAAAAATGTCAATTATAGAATTTTAAAATGAATTTATATATTATATTTTATAGTGGTCTATGCTAACGTGATACTGTATATGATTTTCTAACTTTCTCAAATTATTATGTTTTTAATCAATTTTATTTTAATTTAATAACTTTTTTATGAACTTAAATCAAACAATTAGTATATGTTTTTTTTTTTTTATATTAATGAATCAACCCATTATGTCAATTGAATCTTTCTATGTATACTTTAAAGTGCGTTGTTGTAATACTCACTATAAACAAACAATGAGATTTACGTTTTCGTTATACAAAGAACAGGTGAAGCTCAATAAAAACATGATCCTCAAGTCATAAATTATATATGTGAGTGGATCATCTCTTACAATAAAAATTATGAGATGGTGTTTATCTTAAAACTTGTTTGGTTAAATCTTAATCCAAATTTTATTTGAGATTTCAATATCTACTTTATGAGGATAGACTCGTAATAAAATTTCTTTTCAAAACCATTTAATTTCATGGATTTTTCTTTGTTTATTTTGAGGTTTTATAGTAAACCTCAAAATAAATTTCAGTCAAAGTTTTTAATTTTTATATTTTTTTCTTCTAAATTTCATGATAAATTTATTTATTTTTTAATCTCGTATAATGTGTGAGAACTCTATTAAAACGAGTGGAAAGGAAACCATGAAACCGATTTTTTTTTAAGGGATTTTATCATCCACACATGACCTTGAGAAATGACTTAAATGCCACAAACCATCAATGGTTAAAAAGGGATGGTCCTAGAGGTGAGAAACGAGTCAGGTACGGGTTTAGATTGGATTTTATGTATAGTTGATCAATATATATGGGTTAAAAATATATGTTTTTAATAGATTTTATTTTTCATATTCATACATGTGTTTTAATAAACGAATAATAAGTATTGACAAAATTTTATTTTATTTAAATTAAAAAATAACAACTCAAATCAAATATAAACTAAATTTTATAAATAATAAATCAACAAGTACAAATAAAAACGTTCATTTCCTAATGAATTTTATTTTTCTTATCCCAATCCATATCCATACTTATCGCTTCTAATTGGTCCCGTAAAAACCGACATTGTGCAATTAGTTGTCCAGATATCAATCACTGTTTGCTTATCATGTTGGCTCTTGGGAATTGCTGCAGCTACTTTCAAAAGCACATATTTTAATTGTTTGGTAGTCACTGGTATACCTACAACTTTGTTTGGACATCACGGAAAACGTGCTTATTGTAGAGAATCCTCAACCAGTTTTATCTTTTTCTTATATATAAAAGCTAATACTCTGTATTAATGAACAGTCTTCTGTTTTAATGAAAAGTAATATTTCGATCAAAATTATAACTTGGATAAAAAGAATTACAAACATACGTACATATTGTCATTTTTTCTTCTTTAGTTAAATTGTTGCAGCCAAAATAATTGTGATCACAACTTTATTTATTATTGTAAAATAACCTCATCCTCAATAAAATACTTAAATTATAACAAATTAAGGATTAAACATTGATTTATAAGATACCTATGCTCTACTTAAAATTGATTTTATTTGAATATTTTTATTAGTGTTCATCCATTTATATCAAACAGTAGGCAATATCTTTTTTATTTTTAACCCGTGGTATCAGATAGTTTGGACAAAGTGATCACAGATAAATATTGACTCCTATAATACTGACCAGTGGTGGAGTCACTAAATCCCATAGATAGTGATCACATGGAAGATGGAGCGATAAATCCCATAGATGACAAACTCTTGCAGAAAAATGTATTTTGACGGTGTTCTGAAAGAGATATGAAAGATCAATCTCACATCGGATTGAAATTAAAAACAATAGTGATTTGTATATATGGTGGATGCAAGACTCTTAAGGTTAAGTTTTTGAGTCATATTAATACTTATCCATGTATATCAAATTACAAACAAGATTTACTCGATTTTTAACACTTTGATATCAACCGATAGAAAAATTTAAGATATATCATGCAAGAGACTACAATACATGAATTAAATTTACGTAAAGAGCCTCCCATTACGTTGTGCAAGACTGCTTTGAAATACTCCGTAATTTTTTTGTAAAATAAACATAAACAAAACGATAACGTTAATAATAGTCACTCATAGCATTCAAATCAAGTTTCATCTCTCTATCTCTCTCTCACATTTACTGTAAGATAGTTTTGATGAGCCAATTATCCTCCATGTAATATTAATATTATAGCAATTTGAAAGTGTGATAAATGTAAAGTAAAACCTCTTAGTTTTCAGATTAAATTGGGCCGACAAAAAACGCCTAATACTCTTTATTTTCTTAAAAGGAAAATCCTTTAATTTTTATTTTTATTTTCGCTTTCAAATTGTAATAGCCTTTTCTTTTTAGTCATAAGATAGGAACAATAGTTTTCACTATGCACACCTGACACCTCCAGCTAGGCCTTCAGCGGTTCATCTTCCATTTTCCAACTCCTTAATCAAAGTTACCAAACTAATTGAATTCGCTAACACAACCCAGTCCAAGACCAACCTCGTTTTTTTTTGGATCGGGCTGTGCCCTGCGTTGACTAGGGGTGCTAGAATTGTTATGGGCTTGAGTTAGAAAGCCCAACATATACCGATGATTGGATTGCATACACAAGATTATGCATTAATGCATGGTGAGAACGGAGAACTGAGAAAAATCTCTAATCTTTCTCTTCCTGAGAGTATATTCTGTTAGTTATTTAAGGAGTATGTCAACTCTAAACCTAATCAATGTTATCTGTTCATGAATTTTCTTTCAATCGAAATCAAATCTAATCCAATTTTCTTTGTTATTATTATCGTTATCCCTTTTTTTTATAAAAAAAATTATCTTGTTTTCTTTTTCTTCTATATTTATAGAATAAATTGAGCTTTTCCATTTCATTGGTACCTTTCTATGTTTGTTGATAAGTTAATTTTCTGGCCAATTCAACTGTTTGCACGACTTATGTTTTCATTCATCTTAGCGGTTAATTTGAGGGTTGTTAAGGTCTTACAAATTCATGCCCAAGCCAAAGTTTTGTTGGTATTTCTTCTCAAGTCAAGTGTATGTTTTCATGTTGGGCATACCATTCAAGAAGTGTTAGATTAGGTTAAAAGACTAAAACTCAATATTTAGGATTCTGCAAAAATAACTTAAAATCCTAATTGAATCATTTCATAAATTAACCAAAAAACGGTTATAAAAAAAATTGTTAAGTTTATGGTTAGCATTTTTTATTTTCTTTTATAATTCTTGAGATTTAAATATATCGGTTAATCACTTAACATAACCGTATTAATATTATGTATATAACTTATAGTTATATAAGTATATAATTAAATAAATATTATATATCTAATTACAATTTTTTTCTTATAAATTATAAAGATAAATTAGACTCTCATGCTTCTAGACTAAATTTTATAATTATGATTTTGTATAAATTATAGTTATAATTATAATTCGATTAAATTTTGAGATTACCTAATCACAATTATCTCTACCAATATTAAAAGGATGGCGTCCACGCAAGCCTAGAACAGAACCCAATTTGATGGAGTATATGATCGATAAAGAAAGAATAGGTGATCAAAAAATTGAAGAAGTAATAATGTGGCCCAAATAAGAATAGTTTGTTTCATTTTGCAAACATATTAATAGTAAGTCGTAACCCTATTAAATTTGTCAGCAAGGCAGGAAATTATTATCTACTCCGCCGTACAATTATTATACGTTAAAGCCAATACTTGCAACGAAAAAACTTTTAAGCAAAAATTGTCCCCCATCCCTCTCTCTCGACCGACGAATCGTACACTTGACTGAAAATTCAAAACGCACTTTGACCCAAGACAAAACGGTAAACTGCAAAGATTAGGAGCAGTGCGCTCACTGCCTCAAAGCTTCCTTAACCCTTAATTTAAAAACGAAATGTTACAGAGTGAATGGGTCGGTTCGATACCCGCTTAGTGGCCGTCTTAGTCAAGAAACCACGTTTGCCTCAAGCGCCATTAAGATTCGTGCAATGCACTACCTCAGAAACATCGTCACAACACTTCATGTTATTTGATGTCTACACCCACGCGCCGTGCAGTCACAGGTGTTTTGAGATAATGTTCTGGAATTATTTATTGACATTGTCAGTCTTTCAATCATGAGCCTTACGTTTAAAGAGGCATGCTGCGAGAGATAGTGTAGAAAGTAGAAACGTATTCACTGCTGGCTAGCTAGGGCTACCCTAAAATAAAAGACCTGCCATACTAATTCAATTGAATAAATAAATGGGTAGCTACTCTATTAAATATGTACCATTAAAAAAATGACTTGACACTAGGCAAAAAGGTTGTAGTCATGCATGAGGGCAATAAACACAGAAAATCTCCGCCTTTAGATTTTGATCTAATACTCTGATTATACAGGTAATACACACACAGAGCTTCACAGGTAAAGCTACACCAGAAACAAGGTTGAATTTCAATGGTGCCATCATTTTGGTCTTATGGGCTCTGACAATGGTTTTTTTTTCTCCTTAGTCCTTATGGGTTTTCCTTGCTGCAAAATGAAATTTTAATAAACCCAATTAATTTATAACCCTTTAACCTTACAGTTAGATCTTGAACCGTCCCTGAGATAGATGTGAGCAACAAAAGGGATTCATAAAACCCTAGATCAAAATTAATGCAAGAACATAGAAGCGCAACATCAACAGAGAAGCAATCAAGGTACACTCTACTTACAAGTGATAAAAATTATACATACAAATTATAAACAGTACAAAATTTGTATGCGCCATAACCCCTTTCCCCAAAGAAGAAAGGGGAACTAGGGTTTCTAATTAGCAGTTGCATAAGATCTACTAAATGACCAAATAAAGTGGGGTAAGATATTGCTTACCACACCGTACATAACTATATTAGCAGGCAATCGAACCCTGCAAACAACAGATGGAAGATGAATGTAATAAAAAGATTTTCTATATAGATTCTTTTTGAAAAAATATTAAAAAAACAAAATTGATAGTAAACTTGGGCCGGCAGCAACTGCCACTGCATGATCATATATTCGTCACCAGAAAAAATAACATTAATAAGTAGAAGAAAAAAAATGAAGAGGGTGAAGATTATAATCATGATGTATATATGCATGCTCTTTACCTTGATCTTTACCACAGAAAATGGGGAGAAAAGCTGAAAATAGGTAAATCATGAGGGTTTCACAAAGAAAACCTAACAGAGCTCTGTTGGCAGTATGCCCACCTCCCTCCTCAGAGAGAGAGAAGGTTATCAATTGAAGGGAGGTGGACAGAATGCCAATAAACTCTGTAAGAAATCCTTTGTTAAACCCACATGAAAGCAAAACTGTCCTTTGATTCACCTTTCATAGAGACAACAGCCACACACCGAGGGATAGAGAAAGTACCGATAACAAGAGGAGAACATATTGAGGGATATATATAGAAGAAAGGACAGGGTAGCCGGGTTTGTATTTAAGTTGTGTTTAGGGAGAGTACAGTACATAAGAGAGAGAGAGAGAGAGAGAGAGAGAGATGTAATTAATTAAGAAGAGGGATGGGTTTTGCAGGCTTAAAAAGACAAATAAGTAGTGTAAATCAGATTGGATGGTTCATTGTTTAAGGAGAGAGAAGGGGGCAGGCAACAGACATAGTAATATATTGAGAGAGAGAAGGATCAAAAAGATTATCATAGTTATTCTCTCCCTATCCCTCGTTACTGATGAAAACCCTCGCATCCATGTCCTCCTCACTAGTCTTTTCTTGCGTTGCTTACCCTAAGCCTTCTACTAATAATCCCCTTTTTAAGCCCCAACCTCGTTTTTGACGAAGATAATACACGCAAAGTGACACAACTAGCGATCTCACTCTCTGTTCTCCTTTTTCTCCATCTGAAACTGAAGAGAAGGGTTTTGGCAAACTGAAGAGTATATACTCCATTAAATATTAGTACTAAATTAAAGCAGCTTTGTTGAAGGGGATAGTTTTTGGCTTCTCACTTTTTGATGCTTACCGTTCCATCCTTGTGAGACAAATAAGGGGCCATCTGTCATCATCCATCTGGACCGTTGAGTTTAAAGATCATTACTGGTCCAAAGGATTCAACTGAAAAAGGCAGCACGCAATTAGCGTGAACCGCTTCATTAGTTGGTACTTGGTATTAATGACTTCAGTCAAATTTTTGGTTGAAACCCAGTAAAGCACCTGCAATATAATCAAACGTTTTCTCTCTTATTTCTTCTCTTAAGAGGTATAGGTCTCTTGTCTCTGATCAGTAAATGTGGCCTATCACATGAAAGGTCTGACCTCCACGTTTTTATTAGCATGCTAATGTAACATGATCACTTCTAATCAGTTGAATTTTGGTCCATATATTTGGTTATAGGTTTTTGTAGAAAAGAAAAAAACCAAGTGATTTTTTTTTTCCTTTTATCACTTGACTAACAATATTGTAACAGGTCCTTAGTTTTTTACTTCAAAAAAAAATAGTCCTATTGAGCTAGAGATCGAATGATGGCCACTTTTCACTAACGAGAACAATACATTTTTAAGATTAACAAGTGAACAATAAGTAAATTTGTTTTTTAGTGTGAAAGGAGAAATTTGAGAAAAAAAATTGCCTAACCGTTCTGCTCTTCTTCATCTTTGTTACTACTCGGTAGCATTCATGGATATATTTTGGTATCCATCCAGCTCATCTCAATCAAATCAATAAAGTTTTAGAATCTTATTTTGCCATCCTGATTGAGAGCCGTTCAAATGTTAAATTATAATAATTGTTTAAAATTAAATTGATAATTTATCGATTTAATTTTTACGAGAATCGTCAAATTACTAACCAATTGGCTGGATGGTTAAAAATAATAATCAATTTGAGTGTTTCATCGAACGATGTTTGTCAAATACATTCAATGGATCATTTTTTTATGGATTTAGTTTTTATTTTTATTTTTTTTCAACATTTGAAAAGAATAACGTAATAATGATAATATTAATCATTCATAGACATAAATTTTTTATAATATATAAATTTATAAATCTTACGTAATAATAATATATAAAATATTAAAATTAAATCATTTGAAAGAGGGGGAAAAATAAGAGCAGTCTGTCACTTTTATTAAAAAAAAAATGTCTTTGATGATGAGGCAAAATGTAAAGGGAATAAATTTTTTTTATTAGTTTTCATATCTGAGAAGTTCGTGATACATGAGGAGCCAAGTTATGATACATGGGTCCTACCAATGGTACAGTAGCTAGTGTGGATTGTGGAATCCGAGGTACTCTTTCGCTCCTGTAGATTATGGAAGAAACTTCAAAATTCAAACCACCTCTTTTGACCTATCGAGCATGTTAAAAATGACATGAAAAAGGTTAAACGTTAGGTCAAACTTCTCCAATTATAAGTAAACAAGTAATTTAGTAATAGGTTTCACTTTTATCTTCTTCAGTGGTCTCTTTTTCCATTGAACCACACAGTCACACATGCCACGGAATTTGATCACAGTGCTGCTTAGTCCTTAGAGATGAAATTATAGTAAAATCTTCCCTTTTGTCGGCTGATAAGTCGCACTCATCACTCCCACAACTTTTATGCTCCTTAAAATCTTGTGACTTATTTTATTTTACTTTTTAAAAATCCCTTCACTAATATTTAAAGCACTTTACCAGCTGTAATATTAATTTACTTGGAATTACAAACTCCCACAAATACTTATTACTCCATGTATGTGTGAATTAATGAGAGCAATCAATAATACCTCCCACTATTTATTGTTTTCAAATCTACCCCCCAACAACACCAATTAATTTTACCTTCCAACAACTTGGAAGTTTCATGTAGTGCTCCATATCAGAGAAGATATCCCACGAAGAACTGATTTTTGTTCCCATCTAAATATACGTATCCCATTAGTTTCTTTAGAGGTATATACCAGTTGTCACACTGGGTTACTGTCAGAGCCATGATTGGATCGTTTGGGACAGTGAAAATTTAAGATTAGTAATTTTGCCAGAAACTATAAATATATATGCAGTTTCACACTTTGACTGGCCAGGGAAAAAAAAAAAGAAAAAATAGAGAAACATTACCTTCCTTTGCTCGTAATTACTCACACCACACCAGGTAAGTGGGCTCTATCCTACAGGGCGGATGAAGATAAACAAACAACAGATGGGTATAGCCACTATATTGACAGCAAGTGAGTACATCATAAGAAGACATCGTGTAGACATAAAATGAAAGGTTTTTTTTAGTGCAGGCAACTTCTCTTGGTATGATCCGCAACATCAAAACATCAAGTTTAAACAAATTGCCATATAAAGGTGTGTTTGGGAATTTGATAATTTTTATTTTACATGTGTTTTTAGTGAACAAAATATAAAATCCTCTCCCATCTTTTATTCCTCTCATTGTAGTCTATGGTATTTGGTTAAATTTTTATGCTAAAATTTCATGGATTTTTTTGTAAATATTATTTTTTTCAGTTTTATTTCGATTAGTTAAACGAATTAAAATATTTTTTGGGTCAATTAACTGAATTAATGGAATTAGTCAATACGATTAGTTACAGTTAATGATTTCATTAAGTCAAATTCTTAACCATTTTAATCAAATTAACGGAATACACAACCCTAGTTATCATATATTCAAAATTTAAACTCTCATGGACATGTAATCAGCTTGACCTCTACACTAAAAGGTAAAGCACTGACCAGCATGGACCATTTACCCTACTACTGATAATAAAAAATCGAAAGCATAACGCTACGTTTACCATAGCTTTTGTAGGTTTTCTATTTGCTAGTTGCTGCTTTGTCATACTCTAAGACAGATGATGATCACATCCACATGCAGTCTGGCCTGGAATTTAAAAAAAAAAAAATACCATTTAGAAATCCTTCTTAAGACTAGCGTTCGTCATATCCAAAATTTGACCTAAGAAACAGATCGAAGTAACTTTTTTCCCTTCTTTCTATTTTATAGTAGTAGTTTAATGGCTAGATTCATAAATCTAAGCTTTGTAAAAAAGTTCATGCGCTTTGTACAAATCTGCAAGCGTCAACTTTTATCCTCTTTGTATATATACTTTCTGTTTCTTTTTTGGAAAAGCTTTTATAGTGTGGAGACAATTTTTTCTGTTTGCAAATTAGTGGGTGTCAAAGATATGTAACAAAGGACATACGGAGTTGAAATCTTGCAAATTAGTATAATTTTTATGAAAGTTTGTCTAAGCTCAGGTCTAAAGGCAGACTGTTGCTGAAATGATTTGGTTTTGACTTGTTTTAACTAGGCAGTGCTTGAAAGAGGTAAGATGACCTACAGGTGGGAGGAGGGATAACTTTTGTTTAACCCACAGCTCGATGCGTGGAAATTGGAAATCCACCCTTTTTCATGATTGTGAACTATTGGGGTTCCTTGAAAAAAGTCTATGAAATAAGTAGTATTATTAAAATTTTCCACTTTAAACAAAAAGTATCCCAACACAACCACACATTGTTTGGTGTTGGTCAGACCATCAGAATCACTAGCTCCATTGTTGGACTTTGCTTCCTCCTTCTTTTTTTCTTCTCTTTAATTAATTTTATATTTTAATAGATATACTACTACCACATTCTACTACTACCACATTCTCAATTTCTAATAAATTAAGGTTTTGCATATTAATTTGACAAAGCTATCTAAGCTTATCAACAGGTTATGAATCTCATGTTGTACAAATTAAACGTTGTTGTTGACATTGATTTTTTTACTTTTACCCTTGATCATGTTAAAATTAGTTGTATTAAAGAGTGGCAGACAGGTGGTGGCACTTCCTATTTTTTGGTTCAAAGGTCGTTGCTCTCATACTGTATTTACCACCTATGATTATAAAGGACAACTGCAAAAGATACTGGGACCTCCGATCTTGCTATTTATCATTTTTTATGCCCACCGGCACTCAATTAAAAACTAGGTATCAAACAATGTTATTTTTAATGTTAAAATATTATTTTATCGGTCAAACTCATTTGATGTAAAACATTATTTTTACATTAAATGAAAATTTTATTAATAATTATTAAATAATTTTTTTTTATTAATATGATTAACGATCGTATGAACGTTACTAATAAAGTTTATATTCGGTGTAATAAAATATTTTGCACCTGATACAGATAAATTTTTTCTAAAAACAAGATTTTCTATCAATGCCAAACAATGATATTTTAATGTTAAAATGATAATTTACTAATCAAGCTCCTACAGATTTTGTCCAATTACTAACTAACAATCCGAGTGATTAAAAATAACGGCAAAAAACATGATTCCTCTGATAGGGAGCTTCCTTTCACTTTTGATGCATGCGGACTGCCTATCATGCACCTCATCATTAATTCTGAGTGTTTGTTGTTCTATATTACTAGTACTTTGTAACATATTATCTTCAGAGTATTGCTGGATTTTCTTCACAATATTGAAACTTAAAAGCATTTCTTAATTAATCTAAAAATGGAAAGAAGAAAGAAAACTAAAACTATTACTATACCCTATATATATATATATATATATATATATATACATATATATTTTGCAAATCATAAGAATCTTTACGTGCATGCAGGTAAACTAGTTAAAAACTGTGTGCAAGCTGAGTCTAACATCTTCTCATGTGACTTTTAAACTATAGCCTAGGAGATTTACCCCAAAAAGAAATAAGGAACTGTGAGAGAGAGATGTCCGGAAGAAACAATGGGGTGTCTTTTCATGCTTCATTGGACGACAGATTTTTACAGAGTGTATGTCACGTGAGAGATTTGGAATCTTAGATTTATGAAAGGAGAAAAAAAACATTAATGTTCGTTTGGTTGGATGTAAGAGATCGAAGAGATGTTTATATGGAGAAAGTGTGTTGAATTGAGTTTCAAAACATGAATGATGAGTCCGATGACGAAGGTTATGATGGTGATGGGGCAGTGTCCCTTTCCAGCTCCACTCCCATGTGACTCTCTCTCTCTTCCTCCGCAATTCCCATGATATGAAAAAAAAATTATTTGCTTGGAAGGAAAAACAAAACTTTTGTGTTAGGATGAAAATTTGATTAGTAATTTTTTAAATAATATAAATTAAAAATATATAAATATTATTAATAATTTGTTTTAAAATTTTTAATCAAATTTTCATTCGATACAAAAAAAAAAAAAAAACTTTCTTAGCACTCCATGTAAGCGTAAAATCCCTCTTTGATAGGAGTGGTAAAAATTACTATAATTCTGCCATTCTACAGATTTACCATTCAAGTGCTATCCATTATTTGCCAATCCAAGCTTATGAGGCCCATTTCCGAGATCCATAAACTCAGCCCAAATTGTGGTCCAAATGTTTTAATACAGCACAAGTCTTTTGGATTAGTGTCCTCTTCTAATAAAAATGCACAGAGTTGAATTTATTTTATGTTAATAAAGATTCAACATTGAAAAAATTTATGCAATTTTGTTAGATAGTTAGGATATGCAAGGTAGTGATCTCACCATCCAAATTCATTTTTTTACTTACAATAAGGGACCAAGGACTGATCCAAAAATGGTGGTGCAGCTTGTGCTTATGCTTTGACCAATAAACTTTGTATCCATTTGTCAACAGACACCATATATTATCACTTTTCCTTGTGTTTTCTTTTACAATTGCTCTAGGTTATTATTAGTGTTGAGAAGAAAAAAAAGGGAAAGATGAAAGATGGAGGGGAAAATAAGAGTTAGTGAGCGATATAATTTTTTACCATTTGACGGGGAATAAATTATAGGAGAAAAGTAAGGTTTGTTTTCAAGCTCGAATTAAAATGATTAGAGAAAAAAAACTAAAGTTTTTTTTTTTTTTTTTTTATTGTTTTGCATATATGATGTTAAAAAGATCATTATTTTTTTCTTTAGTTTTTTTCTTTCCTCTCACATGACTTCTATCCAACAACCAACAATTCAATTGTCAAATGTGCTACACGGGTGAAAACTATTTGTGTGGAGAACCTTTCATTGTTTTTAATGGTTGGTACTTAACCCATACCCAAAAGCAAAGAAACAACATGTAAATCAACTGGATAGGTATTCTTTTCCTGTTAAAAAAGGATAGACCAACTCTTATCCTTCCCATTATTGAGATGTGGCAGAGGTTTGAAAAAGAAACTGATTTAATACATTTTACTATTTTATCTTCGTTAATGTAAAAAATGTTATTATAAAATTAAAAGTATAATGATGAGTAAATTAAAATTATAAAACAAGTACATTCTCCTTCTAATTTGGGGAAACGAAAATAAATAAATAAATATTTAAAGAGAAATGAGAGAGCACATGTACATCTCATTTTTTTTTTCTTTTCATTAAAAAAATTTCTCAAGCAAGTAGGACATATACCCCTTCATTTTGTTTCCTTCCTCTTCAATCGCCTCAATCCAAACACATTGTAAATGGTATCGTTACAAACCTCATCTACTAAGCTAATGAGGAATTCTCCACAGTTCTATGACGATGTTTGGTGTTGGATTTAATTCAACTTAAATCCAGCATATTGCTTTGAAGAGATTTAAGAAACTAGATTAATTCCAACACCAAACACCTCTATGTGTAAGTAACTAAATACAGGCAACAAGCTATTATTGATATTATTATTATTGACACCATATATAACCAAGCACAAACTAGTACAATGACTTCTAGCGCCAAACTAAGACGGCCGAGAAGCTTTTTATTCACACAATAAAAATACTACCAGTACATTATCACCCGATAAAAATACTACTAGTACATTAAAATCCGTTGGGAGCATTCAGCTCGCACTCTGGCACCCAAGCCCACTGCCCAAAAGAAATCTCTATAAGAAAAAAGCCGCTATAGGGAACATTACTTATGCCATACTGCATATCTGTGGCCGCAGGTTGCTAGCGTCCACTCCCTGCCGGCAGGACACCATGAACCGTCGCCAATCTTCATGGACACTTTCTCTCCAATAATTGCAGCATAGAGGTTTGGTTGCGCTTCAAGTATCCTAATAGGTGATCGGCTGTGAATATCCTGATGCCTCCGAACCTCCATCTATGTACATGAAATGTGTTTACAGTTGAAAATTTATCCTCAACCCAAATACATTAGATCAAAATAGCAAAGCAGCATACCAGTTTAACAATTTGGTCATGAATGGAGTCACCCCAATCATAAAAGTGATCATAAAAGACCGTAGGTATCCCTGGATGAGTAATTATATATGCATAACCCTACAAGGAAACATCGGGATATAATTCAAAATCAGAACGGTAACACAATTAAAGACACTTTTAGATTGAGGTATTAATAAGAAAGGTTACGTCACCTTAGTCCAGCCAATTAAGAGTGACATTGAGGAGATAATTTTGAAGGTTCAACTGATACTTTCTAAAGTTTGATTCTTAAAATAGTTTCAAATAGCTCTCATATACACTCCGAATGGGAATTATATTGGAATTTTGTGCCATGTCTTTCCAATATTTGAGCACGACCTCAGAAGAAATTCCTATTTTATTTGATGACTACATCAGGAGAAGTAAGAAGATAACAGGAAACTAACAAGCACCAAAACAAAATTTGTCTAGAGCAAATAATCAGAAACCAGGCAAAATAGAAGGCCAAATAGCTCAAATAACGAGTTGAATACAAAATTACAAATCTAGATGGTCAGATAATTAAGTACAGTTCTATAATTAACTCAAGAGATTGATCTAATATCTATATTAGGAATGAGATATGAGACGCTGATTAAGAGAAATCCTAGAGATAGATGCTTGTTCAACTTATACAGACAAGTTATATTAGGCTAGAACTTCACATACCTCCATAATATGATTTGAGGGGAAAGGCCAGTGAGCCTGTAAGAAAAACAATCACAGGGTGAGTGGATCCGGATTTTCCATTTGAATAACAAAACTTCATATCTAAAATCAGGGGCACTCCATAATATAAACATATCACGCAACAAAACATTTGGTACCTGCGTTGAGCCTGTATCATGGTTATCAAGGAATGTCACAGCTCTTGAAGGCCACCATCCCATTAAACCTGGTGGTTTTCCTTGGAGGCCGCGCAAACGCCAGAATTGCCCCTTTACAGCTTCCTGAAAAGTAGTTCATGAAATAAGTATTAGCAGAAAAATAAAAATCTCCATGGGAAAATGTAATTTCCTGTGGTGGTAAAATTGACATTACATATAGAAGAGAGCCACTTTCTAAAAGAAAATGATGGGTGCAACAAACATAGCAAAATGCGTTACCTTGGCAATTCCTATAACTGAAATGTTTACAAAAAACTACATTGTTTTATAAGTAAAAATAAGTATTTAAACTAAAACATTAATTCCATGAAGATTGCATTTTTATCCTTACAAGAATTTAGTAGCCACAAATACAGTCTTTGTCCTTGAGACATACCTGGAGAATTCCCTTAGTTGTAAAGTCAAATGCAGTTGAAAGCTGTCCCGTGGCAGTAATCCAATTGATGATCCGTTGTCTGTGGCTATCTGCAAGTAGGATTTGTGAACACAAAACAAGATCAATAGATCAACATTAATGTAAAATGTCCAGACAAGTAGAAGGCAAGCAAATGAACATGCTTTGGAATAGAGCTAGCCTCAGATAACCAGTAACTAGGTATTGAAATAACAAGTAGAAAGCAAGCAAATGAACATAGTTGGAAAGCCTTTGATAATCAGTAAATAGGTATTGAATTTTCTCAAATTTAATATAAATAATCCAAATACTACACATATCTTTGAAGAAAAATCTGCTATTATTCAGTAAATAGGCTCCTGTACTCAAGGGAATATTCCATTAACAGAATTTATTTCGTTGGACAATCCAATATTGCTCATCAGCCAGGAATTTTAATGTAGCAAAGAAATGAACTCATAGAGCTCAATGTACCACAAAGTACAATATCCACTTTAGGATGCATAATAAAAAGGAAACAAATGAAAGACATTACCTTGGTTGTAGTCCAAGCCATGGCCATTAATGTAATTGCAAGAATCCCAGTACTCCCCAACAGAAAATATTGGCTTTGCTCCTTCAATGTATTCTTTCACATATTTCGCTGAGTAACTAAATTGAAGCATTCAGAAACATAAATACTATAGAGGTCAAATGTTAAAATAGAAAGACAAAATAGTAATTTAAGGTGCCAAATACTATTACCCCTTTGCAAAATCAAAACGAAAATCTTGAAAGCCAACACTATTACGCAGCCACTGCAGCCATTCAATAATGTCTTTTCGAACAAAATGTTGGCTATGATCAATATTTGGAACCCCATTGAAATTGTCCCCGGTGCTTCGATTACCCTGGACCAAAATATTTAACGGTCATGAATATTTCATTGACACTTCACCTCCACACTTAATTTCAGGAAATACCAAAACTTATGGCCAAGTCATGTAAAACAGTATATTCAACTACTTCTATCATCTTTCATGCTCAAAGATGAAGACAAGCATACACACACGCAAGGATGTGTCTAGAATTACTTGGAAGCACAAGTAATGAACATACTTATGCTCTCCATGGACCTTACAAATACTGATCTAGACTTTTCCATGCAGATTTGAAACATTACGTAAAACTGAAAGTGGTAGTTCCTATGATTCAAGAAATGCTGAGGCACCTAGGTCACTTCCAAGGGACATTTTTCCCAAAGGACCCTGTTAGCTCATAAACATTCTCTTTCATTTACTTGTATCAGAATTATAAGTGGTCATGCAGTGGTCCAAGGGGCTTAGGAACACCCATACTGCAATACCGGGTAAACAGTGTCAACTATGCTCGCTGTCATCAAAAAGAGAAGGGGACACTGTGGAGCTCAATCCAACAGGAGTACATAGGGTACTTGGAGAAAATTTTGCTGACTTGTAAGTCAGGTAGGTAGGCATGCTTTCGTTTTTCAATATCCCTACTCCTTGTTAAGCAGGAGGAAAAGGCTGCTTCTCTTGGTTAGGGGGTGGAGGACAGTCACCGTTTAACTTGCTCCACATGTAAGTTATATTATTAAAGGAAAAATCATTGTGATGAAGCCAAGCCTAAGCTTGAAATAAACTGAATGTGTGTCCTTACCAATCCACCGGTACAAGATGTAACAGCATGTTCATCCCATGATAATGCAATCCCATCATAACGATTATACATTCCCCCATGGCCTCTGGAAGTCCCAACACGATGATTGATAACTATGTCCGCCATTGCTTTAACTTTGTACTGCTTCATTTTCTGAAGTAAAGCTTTTAACAGCTGTTCTGAACCATATGCAGAATTAAGCGAATAAAGGTCCTGTGGGAGGTAACCTGAACAGAAAAAGCCAAGTGAAAGGAAAGATAATATCTTAGTTTCCTATATAAAGACTCGATGGGACACCAACTTAAAAGTTTGACAATTTTTCCTCTAACCTTCTGGTGAGAAGGAATGAGTTGCTGGTGGCAACCATGCTGATGTAAATCCGGATTTCGCAATGTCAGGTACTTTCCTTTCTAAGTTCCTCCACCAATCATGTTTATGAGACTCCCAGTTAAAAGCCTGTCAGCTAATTTCTTGTCAGATCAAAATACCTCATGTTTCTCAGGCTCTGGCAATCAAATATGAGATCTGACAGAACAATATAGTCTAAGCATACATTTCTAATAGCTCACAGCTATTTTTCCAAAACAAAGATTCAGTATTTACAATATAAGTAAGAACATCAATCCAGTTTCAGATTATTTACACCACATTATCCAAGTTATATGGAACCGAAGAAGCCCTCATGTCCTCTATAGAAACTAAGACAAATCAACACTGTCAAATTTACCTGCAAAAGGATTTCCCTTCCATTGCATACTGCTGCACCTGAAATTAAAACCAAAAGCATATTTTAGAAGCATGAAAAGAAAGATTCAAAGATCCATTGCTCTTCCTTCTCAAACCAAATCCTAGAGCATAAAAGATAAGCCTACAGCTCATCATCTAAACATATGTTTCACTGTTCCACCATTGATGCAAACCGAACATGGGAATATAAGTTCATATTAGGTTTTCATTCAGTTATTCCTAACCTCTAGTTCAAATATCCAATTTACTTGAAGTATATTCGTAGGCTTTACTTCATTGCTGTCACTGACAAGCTGATAGATATTGAATACGTTTAAGCTCTCATTATCAACTATACCATTTCTTTTTCCCTCAAACAATTCTTTGTTCATGACTATATTTACATATGTAAGAAAATCTTTAATTCATATAAGAGGGGGGCGGGGGAATTCATATGAAGGAGAAAGCTGCTACAATATTGAATATTGTATACTGTTTTGAAAAAAAAAATTATAAGTAAATTTTTTATTAGAAATGCACCAAGAAGATGCAACACAAAGCCAATGGCTAATTACAAGGAAAGATATCCACAAAATCAAGTAAATCCTCATTATTTACAAAGAAATTCCCTCTAAACCTGTTTCGAAAAATTTTAATATCAACTATGACAATGTTTGGGGTAGATTTAAGCCAGATTGATTAAATCTCTTCCAAAGCAAAAATTGTCTTGATCAGATTTAAGCAAGATGATTTAAGCTGGCTTAAATATGACCCCAAACAAGGCGCTTCACTTTTTCTCATTACAAACAATTCTTTGTTCATGAATATATTTACATATGTAACCAAACCTTTAAATCAATGAGAAACTGTCCAGCCTAAACTGCAGCGGAAATAAGGTACCATCACAAAACATTCATATCCAGGGATACTAACTGTGTAGACTTAACCTACTTAATACCTTTATGACACTAAGGAAAAGAAAAACAGCATACCGATATCAGTTTGTTGATTACATTCATCAAACCCCTGCAATTCAAAAAAGATGAGATTATAGAAATGCAACGAGCAGGTCAACCTACTAGATTTTGACAAAAAAGGCATGGGTCCAAAAGCTTCAGAACTGAAAATAATCCAAATAACTGCTATCTTGAAAGGGAAACAAACTAAAAAAAGTCATTAATAAAGAAAAAAAAAGTAAAGAGTTGAAGCAGCAAGATGCATACATTATTCAAGTAATCCATATCAACTCAAGGGGTAGCTATCCCAAATTTGACGCTGATCGAGCCAAAAATAGTACAGAAAAATACCCTGCATCCACAATCAACACCCAAATAAATGGTTTCCATTCAACTAATAAACAAGAAACACCATAGTTAAGTCCAAGGCCCCATTCCGTTATCGAAAATAATTAGAGAAAAGAAGAAAAAAAATCTCGAAATGGATCCTTCTTAAGACCATTATTTAGCATTTTTTCCTGCTCTTTCATACACTACTCTAAAATTTTAAAGACAACACAACCAGCACAGAAACTATCAAACCGCAAAGCATTTTATATCTAAAAATTGCTACCAAGAATGTTCAATCACAACGGAAGTAAAAAATACACAAAGCTATTTAACTTCGTGGCTAAAACTGGTGTTAGACAGTAACAAACTAAACGTAAAAAAGTTCAGTATTAGAGAAAAACGAAATATACCAGATATGAAATTGCGATCGCAGCGTGGGTTTAGTTCTCGCGTTTTGGCCTATAAATAGAAAGGAAAAGATGAAAAATTCGAATGAGTCCCCACCGAAATTAGAATCTCGCAGTTTGGTCCATAAGATGTAAAAGAAAAGACAGAGTGAACAAATCATTTATATTTGTGCGATACCAAAGAATTTGATGACGCAAATCGGGACCACCGAACCCGAATATTACAGGTTTGAGACGAGAAAGTGAATGCACTGGAGGATAGATTAAAAGGGAGTTTGTTTTTCGAATTGGAGAGGGAGTGTTCATGTTTTCAATGGTTAAATAGCTGCCCAATGAGTCGCCGACTCGGATCGTTTGATGTGAATTGGATAATTGGTAGCTTTACGATCGTTCGTGTGAAAACATTGTTTTTTAACAGTGTGATTTGACAAACGATATACTTGGATGGTTGAGATCGTCGAGGACTAACGATCTGTGTGGCTTAGTAAGTACGTATACCCCGTGACGGGAAAGCTTAGCAGGCAAGCGATTGCGCGGGGCTGTTCGTTGAGATGTGACCTCAACGGTGTCTCTTTCCAGTTTTCTCAGGAAGGGAAATGGGTAGTTAATTGGGCTTTCAGATGAAATGGGTCCAAAATATGATGAACTAAGGAAAAAGCTCGCATTGGACTGAGCCCAATCAAGAAAACTAGAACTAGAAAGAGACTTGGATAATTGGCAATGAAACTGTGATAGTCCGCAGGGATGAGCAGGGGTGACTAATTCAACTCAATCAAACCGATTTGGGTTGATTTGGGAAGATTGGTTTAAAAAAATTATTTATAAATTAATTTATAAATATTTTACTTACTACAACAATTCATCATTGATCCATTAGTTTTAAAATTTATTTCATACAATAAATTCATTAAGTTTTATAAATTCACTATTCACAAAATAACTTTAATTATTTAATATAAAAATATAAATTTAATACAAAATCATACAAAAGTAAATAATTATTAAATTTTTTAGATGCTTGATAAATCAAAACTTCAATACCAATATAACTTTTAAAAGTTTATAAATATACCAAGCCAATATAAAAAATAAATATGATATATACATAATTGCATATAATAAATATTAAATATATAAAAAAATAAGAGTATTATATAATGATCGGGTTATCAATTTGGATCGAGTTAAAAAAATTGAATCTATGACCCAACTCACCCAACGTGTTCAATAATTTCTCGATCTAAACCCAACTCAACCAAAATCCTTTCATCGATTTGAATTGGGTTAACAGTTCCACTGGTTTTCATTGTCATTTCTGATAGTAGGTAACTAGTCTTGTAACTTGTGCAATGCAATGCATGCGTGTTGATAAACAATTCTATTAAATAGTAATATTGTTCTAAAAGAAAAATTATAATTCAACTAAATGGGTAGTTCTTATATTTTGTTAAGAAAAATATAGTCATGAAATAAAAATATATGTAAAATATATCTCAAGTAAACACAAAATGATTTAAAACGTACGTGCAATTTTTAATATATAAATGATTTCTAAAATATTGTAGTGTTAAAATTTAATGTATTGCATGGATAAAAAAAAAATTAACTTTGGAACGTAAGCTATTTTTTTCTTTGTAAGTATTTAGAACACAATATCAATAATTCAATTTGTTGGAATTTTTAAAAATATAACTAGCATAATGTGAATACTAATAAAAAAAACTATAACATGTGCATGAAAAATGTCAACTAAATAAAGAAAAACTTAAGACACTAACTTTAAAAAAAAAATTAACCAAATAAATGATTATTTGTTATAGACAGTTTTTACTTACTCAACATAGCATATGGGTATAAAATGTTAGTGTATAAGTCAAAATTTAAAGTTTAATCTTATAAATTATAAAATAATAAGTCAAGACACATGTAGAGAGCACCAAAATATAGAGCTAGTGATATTCAATAAAAAAATTTATATGTCAAAACTCTTATTATATTCTTTTACATTTTTATAATACAATCCCATAAATTCAATTTATTGAAACTAATGTTATTAGTGAGAATTAGTAATAATTTATCACAATTTTGAATATCGATATATCAAAAAGTTAAAAAAATTATGAGAAATAAATATATTTTGATCCATTTTAAAATTATATTAATTTATATCGATTCTATTATTCAACTTTGGTATTCACTATATTGAATTTTTAATTTGGTTTATGTATAGTTTACAAATTAAACCTTATACATGTCGTATAATTAAAATTGTCAAAAGTAAATCATTTATGGGAAAAAGGCTTTACAATTGATTAACATTTTTTGAAATATTGTTTCTTATGTAATTTGATTTGTTTTTATTCAAAATTACATGGAGTATGATTTGTATCAAATAAGTGAAAAAAAGTAAAAAAGAAAATTAAAATATTTATTTATATTTAATTTAATAAAATTTATTATTTTAGACTTATATAGAGTTGGTCAATAATGAAAGGTGAAACGATGTTTGATAAATTAATTCTTTTAGATATCTAATTTAAGTTAGTGTATTACTTTTTTAAGCATTTTATAAATTTTTATTTATTATTTTAGACCTTTAATTATAGGGTTTATAATTGGGTTTTATATAGATCAGATAATTAAAAATAAAAAATTATGTTAGTTAAATAAATTTATATAAAAAAATTGTCACATAGTTTTTTTACGATGTAATTCTATAGTTTAATTTTATTTAATTTAAGTTAGTTTATAATTTAACTATTAAATTGATTAGATTTTTATATTAAATTTTAATTGATTTTTTTTTTCTGTATTTAGTTTTGTAGTTTTATATTCGGGGAGGCCACGTGACAAAACCGGTGCGTTTGGTATATACAGGTAACTCTTCTCTAGGGTTTTATCATAGTTTATAATTTAACTATTAAATTGATTAGATTTTTATCTTAAATTTTAATTGATTTTTTTTTCTGTATTTAGTTTTGTAGTTTTACATTCGGGGAGGCCACATAACAAAACCGGTGCGTTTGGTATATACCGGTAACTCTTCTCCAGGGTTTTATCAGGGGATGAAGCAACCGGAACTGTCCCAGAAACTGTAAATGGAGACGATCATTTTGTAGCAGTAAAAATGGAGAGCCCAGATACCAAAACCACGAGATCACCACTACCACCAGATCAAGAGCCAGACCCCAAAAAGCTCAAAATGTCCACCACCACCACATCAGAAGAGGAAGACAACACCACCACCACCACCACAACCAAAAAACAGAGATACAAGCGACGCAAAATCTCTATCTTTTTCGCGTATTGCGGCGTGGGTTATCAAGGGATGCAAAAGAACCCAGGTGCCAAAACCATCGAAGGAGAGCTCGAAGAAGCTCTCTTTCACTCCGGGGCCATACCGGAACAGGACCGGGGCAACCCGAAGCGCTACGACTGGGCCCGATCCGCCCGGACAGATAAGGGCGTGAGCGCCGTGGGTCAGGTCGTCTCGGGGCGGTTCTATATCGACCCCCCGGGCCTCGTCGAACGCCTCAATTCGAATCTTCCGCCTCAAATTCGTATCTTTGGGTACAAACGCGTGACAGCTTCGTTTAGTGCTAAGAAGTTTTGCGATCGCAGGAGGTATGTGTATCTTATTCCTGTCTTTGCTCTCGATCCGTGCTCCCATCGCGATAGGGAGAGTGTGTTGGCTAGTTTGGGGTCTGGTAGTGAGCTTGTTAAGTGCTTAGAGTGTTCGGAGAGAGGGCGTAAGGTCGTAGGTGTAATGGGTAAACGCAATTTCGAATTGAAATCAGAAATTGGTCCGTCAAGCATTTCGTCGAACAATGGAGATACTATTGCAAACACTGAAGTTGAGGAGGATACTATTGTTTCTAAGGACGGTAGTCATGGTGATAATACGAATTCTAAAATAGCAGTTGAGACCAGTGGTTCTGCCCGAGATGAAAATGGTGATAATACGAATTCTATAAGGAAGGAAGATGAAACGAACTCTGATGTTGCAGTTGGTTCTTCGCAAAATGAGGGTACTAATTTGGGTTCTAGGTCGCCCAAAGAGAGGGTGTCAGTTGAGGAAGGGAACCTTAACGAGGAGGAGAAACCTGTGAAGGGAAACGAGTTTTGTTATGGTGAGAAGGAGAAGGAGAGGTTCAACAGAATATTGAAGTATTATGTTGGGTCTCACAATTTCCATAACTTTACAACCAGAACAAAAGCTGAAGACCCCTCTTCTCAACGGTACATTATTTCGTTTCATGCGAACACGGTGGTAACCATTGAAGGCATTGAATTTGTCAAGTGTGAGGTTGTGGGGCAGAGCTTCATGCTTCATCAGATTCGGAAGATGATTGGGCTTGCAGTGGCAATCATGAGGAATTGTGCTCCCGAATTATTGATTGACACTGCTTTGCAAAAGTAACTTTTCTATATTTCTCTGTTTTTCAAGCTTGTCGCTGTCTGAAATAAATTGTGTTTTCTCTAACTTATATTTGAATGAATTATAGGGATGTTAAAATAACTGTACCTACTGCTCCTGAGGTTGGCCTATACTTGGAGGAGTGCCTCTTTGCTTCGTATAACCAAAAATGGAAGGACAGTCATGAAGAGCTGTCTATGAAAACCTATGACGAAGAGGCAGAAGGCTTCAAAATGAAGCACATATACCCTCATATTGCATCAACAGAACATAAGGAAGGCGTTGTGGCTCTATGGTTGCATTCTTTAAACCACCGAAACTATCCCGATCTGCGTGTTATCAACTGTGGAGATACTGCTGAAGGGAAACGTGATGGAGCAGATAAGAATGAAGAAACTGCTGAAAGGAAAAGTGCTGAAGTGGAGATTAATGGAGAGACCACTGAGGGGAAAAGTTCTGAAATAGAGAACTTGGCTGAGTGAGTTGGTTCAGGAAGATGGATTTAGAGCACTGTTTTCTTTGAAGTAAGCCTTCAATCTTTGCTATTTATACATTGGTTACGACTCTTTCTACTCTTAGAAAGTCTTGGTTTTTATCACTTAAACGTGTTAAAGTTTTTTTGGACTATTAGTCGATGCTTATAAATTACTCGCCATCATTTAATTACATGTTCTTACTTCAGTTCTACTGACAGTCCTGAATGGCACACTGATTACTGGAAATTAAACTTATTCTTGTGATTTGAACTCATAGATATCAGATATTTGTGAAGATTCTGGCTTTTGTACTTGCTTCTTACATAATTTTCTTATTTAATTGCACTTTCATGTTCCATGTTCTCTTATGTGACATCTTTATGTGGCACAGGTGGTCTTTCTGGATTGTTATTGAGTTGTGATGTTTATGAGGATTAAAGCATCTCTGCTATAAGTCTGCATCCTCCTATAAACCTACTCCTTTTTATTGGTAGACATCATGAACACTAATGTCAACATATCACACTGTAAAGTACACGATATTTATTAGCTCTAGAGATTTTGAAAGAAAAGACTATGGAATATTTATTCTGATGAAATATGGAACTCTTCTAAGATTGTCTCCCAGTTGTCTACAAGCTGGGAAATTTAGCAATAATTGTTTGATACAAAATTGTTTACATTAGTTGACAATCGATCAGTTGGTGTAAACCAGATTGATCGTGGCCAAACATACTCTAAATCATTAGGATGGCACTGGAGTGAGTCGATGCTACCATCTTCCAAGTTGAACACTCCTCGATCGTGGCCACCAATCACACCCTTCCTGTGCGCATCCAACTTGTCATCTGTGAAGTGGATGCAGTTACCTCTCATTTCCTTTCTGTCATCAGCCGGAAGTGCTACTGAGTGGTTATGGCCTAGGAAAATCGACCAATGAACTAAGCTTTTCGGAATTTTCCAGTAGTCAGATGATTCCAGTATGTATACTTCAAAGCCACATGTTTGATAGCCAGTGAAAGGATCGTCATCCAAGTGTCTGATAATCAGAGCCAGTACTGTGCCTATGCCCATGAGGTAAATCCTGTTTCCCCGAAAAAGCCACTGGATTCCTATTTCTGTAACAGTCGGGGTAGAGCCAGGCTCACAAAGGACAACTTTCCCACACTCATCAATGGCATATAGATCTCCGGCATGACATATAATATCATCATAAAAAGATCCAGCTTCTTGTAGCCTAGTCCATGTTTTACTACCTGTTTCATAGTAAGCCAGTTCTCGTCTCTCTCCATATATGACCATGACAATATAGTCTTTCTGGGTGCTATCAGGAGCTGAAGATAGTATAGCTTTATGAACAAGAAGATTATGCGTTTCAGCCAACTCGGGTACGGTAGCTTTGATCTAGTGAAGTAGAAAATCGCGGAAGTTGGATATGGCCTTTGGTGAGAGGATTTATCATGGTAATCTCTGAAGTTTCATCGATCATGATAGGCCACCCTGATGAGGATCCGCAGATTGTTTTTCCTCGAGCAGATGGTAGTTCAAGATAGTGCACTCTCTTGCTTGAAATATTGAAAAATTTCTTGAAATGCTTCTCGCCCCTTCTTGGGCAATAGGGAAGCATCAGCCATGGGATGTCTTTGGCTTTTGGTCCCGGTATATGAATCATGATTACCAGAGGTTGTATAAGCGATGCCCAGATTTTTAGAGAAGGAATAAGAAGGGTAGAGATAATTTGAAATCTATCACAAAATATGGAAGACTTGTGATCGAGTTATCTAGCCAATTTATAAGATGTTTTCTTTCCTAATCCCAGTAGGAGAAGGAAGACGATGAAAAAACATCTTAAATGTTAGCTGGGCCTACGTTCTTGTTTCCGTTATAATAATATTCACGTAGAATTACGATGTGAAAAAGGTCCAAAAAAAAACGCTGGGCCTCTTGGTAACATGCGTATGGATCCTCAATATGTTTTCTAATTCTTGGAGCAGGAAACCTAGCTGGGCCTACGCTATTGTAATTCTCTTTTTTAGGTCCAAAGCTAACTCTTTACTTTCTTGCAACTGGAAAAAAAAAATTAAAAACTTAATCAAAGACATAAAGCTTGAAGCCCAATTTGCTTCAAACTTTAACTTCGATTGATTATTTTTTTCCATTAAAGGAAATAACAAAAAAGCTAAAGCCATGAACATATCTTGAAGTTTTTAATTTTCTAACATCTTTTTCAAAAAATAGAAAACAAAAACATTGCATGAAAAAGTCATCGAAAGTAATAGCTTTCTTTACGGGTTCCAGATTTTTAATACTCCCCTCATTTGTATGAATCAGATACAGCAAAATCGTTAGGAGCTGGCCTGATCTGAGTTGCTCTGGAAGCGACCATACCAGTCGTAGCTGGCGACACTTTGATATATAGCGGCCATTGTTGAGATGAGTGAAGAGACAAGGGAAAAAGTGATTATGGAATGTGACTGTAATTCCAAAAAAAAGAACAAAGGTAAAATGATATTTGATTTTATCAACACAAATTATAAATTGGCTTGAATTTGAGAAGTAGGTAAGAGAAAAAAAATTATTGGGTGTTTACACCGATGAATGTCAATCAATCATCGAGAGTAAAAAAATCATAGTTGAAATGAATTTTGAGTAATTTAAATCGGATATATTCAAGAATTTCATAGTTGAAATGAATTTTGAGTAATTTAAATTCGATGTTCAAAAATTTCATAGTTAAAAAAGATTACTTTACAATAAAATGTACGATAAGTTTTGTATCACATTTTTTTTATTATAAAAGAATTGATTTCTGTAAAAATAATGTGTTTAAACAGTATACCGCAAGGTTCGCTTCACACATCTTGCCATTATAAGTGCAACCAGGCTCAGAACGACATCATCTCCCCATCGTCAAGTATTGTAGTATCTCTCTGTTTTCAACGCTCCGAAAGATGAGGAATTTCTAGGGAAAGTACTCGATGGAAGGAGAATCTCAAAGATGAGTGTGGATTGGAACCAACTCCCACCAGAGCTGGTGGAAACAATATCCGAAAACATCACAATCTACAGCGATTACCTCCGTTTCCAAGCAGTATCTCGCGCATGGCGATCCTCCATACCCAAAACCCCAAACCACCTCCCTCCTCAGCTACCATGGCTCATGCTCCCTCAATCCCAATCCCAATCTCAACGGGCCTTCTTCAACCTCTCGAGCCACAAGGTCCACTTCCTCAACCTCCCTGAAGCCTCTCACCACAAGCGCCCCTGCGGCTCCTCCCACGGATGGCTCGTAATCCTCGACGAAACCCCCGATATTCTCCTCTTGAATCCCCTCACTAGTGCTAAGATACCTCTCCCTCCGCTCTCCAGTTTTCCTGATGTTATCGCCTTCAATTACTCTAATATCGGCCGAGAATACTTGCTTTTGTCCTCATCTGGGGTTCGCTACACTCGTAATCTGAGGCAAATGCGCGACTCTTTCATCAAGAAAGTCGTCTTATCATCGAGTGCCGTGAAGGATCCAGATTTCGTGGCGTTAGCGATTCTTAATCAAACGGGTGATTTGGCTTATTGTAGAAACGGAGACCCACTTTGGAGATTAATCGAAGGCACACAGTCTTATTGCGAAGATGTTATATATTACAAGGGATTGTTTTACGCTGTTGATAAGTATGGAGCAATTGCCTTGTGTGATGTTCGTGGGTGTTCACCTAAAGTTTCGATTATCGAAACTCCACGGCAATTAGGTGGTGATATGCAGTATTTGGTTAGTTCAGGGGACGAATTGTTATTGGTGACCAGGTACCTTGATCTTGAGTATGATTTCGAGCGTGATCGGTCCCATTTGATGTATAGAACCACGCGATTTGAGGTTTTCAGGCTAGATTTTGATGGGTCACAGTGGGAGAGGGTGAGGAATTTGGGTGACCAGATGGTCTTTATTGGGGAAAATTCTTCGTTGTCGTTGTCAGCTTCTGGTTTTACTGGTTGTATGGGAAATTGCATATATTATACTGATGACTACTCGGAGGCTAATTATGATGGTGTTTTTGGAGAATACGATTTGGGCATTTTCAAGTTATGTGACGGGAGCATTGAACCGTTGCTCTGTTATCCCAGGAATTCCTTTCATCCACTGCGTTGGCCGTCACCGATTTGGCTTACACCCAATCCATGCTAAGTTGTAGTTCTGCTGATTTGTTTGTTGTACCATCACAAATTGCAGGTACCTGGTTTCTCTGGTCAGTGATCACAACAAAGCTTCTGGTTTTAGTGTTGTATTGAATGGTTTCCTTTGTTGAATAATATATCCCTGTCTATGCTTCTTAATGTGTACATATATTTATCTACTTGCAATAGTCCTTTGCAGCCTAGAAATTTCAACCTATATATATGATGACTACAGATATCTCTTGTTCATTATCTTATGTAATCTTCATCTAAAGTTGAACTACTTTGATAGCCATTTTGCATAAACTGCAATAAGATAGTAAGATCTTGACATTTTGTGAGAAGGATAGCCTTGCAAATGAAAACTATAAACAAGACTTGATGCAAACTTCTTGGGTTGAGAACTCGGGAATGGAGCATGGGATGTTAATATAATGGAATTAGCCGATGGAGGGGACCTGGTCCATTAAGGCAACAGATGAAGATTGAACACCTGTTATACATTTTCTGTTCTGTTATGTGCTTAATATCTTCAAGATTGAATACTTTTCAGCAGCACTCATAGATATTGGTTATGGTTTTAAGTTTCATGGTATATCCTGCATCAGTGAGTAATTTGTTGGAATAGTACTTGTGTTTACATCATCTTGCTTGCTGCCAACTTGAGCTCAAAAGTACCATGTGAGTGGCTGGTGCTATAGTTTATGGTAGCTTCCATTTGGGTTAACTGCACAGCTTATTTAAATTACAAAAGAGATTTTTAACTTATAATTTTGTATACATCCTGTATGTTCAAGTGATATTTGTGGATTTGGTACTGAGTTTCTATCAAGACATTTGGATACACCTGGCTTTTTTTCTTTTGAGTAGGGGTGGGGGGTTTTGAACCCTGCTCTTTGGCAGGATTTTGATGTATCTCACAACTGCACCAAAGGTAAGGGGGACTTGATACATCTAGTTTTGTTTGACTAAATTTTGATTTCTGAAGTTATCTTTTGCCCCCCTTGGTCGGAATCAAAAACTGTGATGTTGCTCTGGTTCGGCTATTTTGATTGAATGCTAAGTGGCTAGTCTTTCCTACTTAAAAGAGTTTTATGTAGACACGGTTCACATTTTTTTTGTAGATTCTCATAAAGGATTATATAGCTGCAGTTGGTGAGTTGAACGCTAAGATGAGAATTAATGCTGGACATGTTTATCAGTTTTTTTCTCATAAAAATTAGAAGAAATATCGGTTCGTTAAAACTTGACGATCTCCCATTTGTGCGAGCAGGGAAACCATTTTACTGTAAGCACAGGTTTTTCAACTTATCTGTCACTGATCATTTTTGACCGTAGAATCAGGTGGTGTTGGTTAAACAGAGAAAATCTTTTCTTATTTTTTTTGGATAAATGTAAAAAATATTATATTATCCAAGAACATATAACTGTCACGGGGTTGGGAGTCCAACCCACTATATATGCCCATTATCTTTTCGATGTGGGATAATAATACATGCTCATGTGTCTTTTCTGATGTGGGATAATAATACATGCTCATGTGTCTTTTCTGATGTGGGATAATAATACATGCTTGTGTCCGTGACAAACTCTCTCTCGAAAGTAATTCTGATATCACTTGTTACGGGACTCAAAAGACTAACTTTTTTGATTGAGTTATCATCTCACTATATATGTTTATTCTCTTCTCCCGAATTAATCGATGTAGGTTAATACATGTTCCTGACAGACAGTAAGTTCTGCTAGAGTAGAAACAAAGGTTGCAAACAAAAGGTGAGCCCAGAAACTGAGAGAAACTTATCTACAATCTAAACCCCAATTAGCAGCTATTTCAATATCTAGGAGTCAGTGAGAAAATGGCTAAAACCAATCAATCTAAATTAACATCAACCAACAATTAAGTCTGAAACAGCTACTTCCTAAACACAGAAATTCTTGCTTGGACCGGGGCAATAAGCACCTATGGAAAGAATTTTGCTCTCTCATGCCATTTCACAGAGCCTATTGGGACCTGACCAAAGCAAAAATTTCTCGAAACAAGAGTTAACAGAATGACAAGTAGATAAATAATGCCAATATTTGGTGGGATAGAGAGGCAAATTGTAAGATTTTCTTTTTGTCTGGATTTGCAATGGAGCACTGCTAGAGAGAGAATCAGCAGTGTCATCCTTTTTATCCATCCCATAACAAGTCGATCAAAGGTCAATTTTTCCCACTCCTTACAGTATTTTCCCACTCCAATTAGTGATATCTAGAGAGAGAATGATCAGTTACTAATCAACATTCGTTGCTGGATATTACTTATTAGACTGTTTCGGGTGGTAAAATTGAATGGATATTTTTGAGAGTTTCTTTATCTTTCCCATTTGCCTTGTTGTGCCTTCTGCGTAACCGAGAGAAATATCAGCTGTTGCTGACGGGTGAAGTTAAAACCTGTTTTCAGTCATGCTTTTAAGCCATAGCAACAAAAAAAGAAAGAAAAAAGAAGCTAAGAACCTTATTTCCAACACGGCGCTCTTTGTACAATATGAACAAAATTTACAAAACTCCTCTGGTGAAAAAAAAAAAGGAAAAGTTTGAGAAAACGAAAATGTCTCTATGCTATGCACCTCATGGAGTACATTGAAACCGAGGAGTCCATCGAGGGTTCACCATAAATTCTAAGGTGGTCACTCTCTAAACCATATTCCATCATCGGACGGTACTCCAACTCCTCATCATGATCATATACAAACTCTGGTATCTCAATCTCGTTCCTTCTCACATGGTCCCACAAAAACTCTAGCCTTGTTACGTACTTAAGCTTCCCGTATAAGCTGCCCATAATGACAAAAAAAGAAGTCAATAACGTAACCCCAACGTCTTATCTAAAATATCAATCATCTTACCCTCCACCTTTCGAAAACAAAAAAAATTCTTACCCTCCACTGAAAAGAAGGCGACCAAAGGTGGCAAAGAAGAGTCTGGCCTGTAGACCCGGGTGCACAAAGTAAACAGCTTCCAGATGATCCTTGACGTTGATTGGAATCGCATCGTAGATTGATCGTAGGGTTGAAATTCCAGGGAAGTTCTCGCTCCTTTGAACACCTGTGTGCACGTACACCACCGAGAACGGCTTCTCTCCTAACTCTGGATAAATCTTCTCCTCCAAATATTTCTTCAAAGCATCGTTGCTCACATGCCGAGCTGTTCACCAAAACAAATTCAATTAAACTCCATTAAACCCTGATTAATTAATTAGTAGTAAAAGAAATAGGTATGCATGCGTGTGTTACCACTTACCAGGGAAGAGTTTGCCAATGATGCGAAGAACAATACGACAACGTTTATCTCTGCCTTGGATCTTGAAGGCTTGAAGCTTCTCTAAGAGTTTTTCAGGGTCTGATTTAGAGAAGACACAAGAAGAAGAATACATGGCTTTTGGTTACTGACTGAGGGGGAATTTTAAGTGCTTTTAAAAGCAAGAGGAAATTTAAGGGGGTTTTATACAGGAGGTAAAAGTGAGGGATTCAGGATGGGGACTTATCTATACAGGCCTTAAGGGGCTAAAAGATGCTGATGGGCATTGGTTGTGAAGGAGGCCACAGGGGTATATCCTAAGCATCTTCCCTTTTTGGATTGAAGTGAGTTTTTGATTATAACTCGGTGGATTTTTACTGAGTCATTGACACGGGTGGGTCCCTTTTAGCCTTATTTGGTTTTTTTTTTACACGTTGTTTACGCAAGAGTGTTCTAATAGGATTAAGGTATGTAAGAGTATTCTAATAGGATTAAGATTTCTTATTTATAATACACTTAAATTCCTAATATTATTTACATTAAGAGTAAATACATTTACACGCCTCTCAATCCGAATAAGATAAAACCACATAAAGATTGTTTTATGTTGAAGAAACCGAATTGATGACAATTTTTTGTGAAAATATCTACAAGTAGAAATATATCGGATTTGGACATCTCTTTGTGCTATTTTTTCGCGAACAAGATGAAAATCTATGGTACGAACATGAAATACGGGATTAAAAGCAAGATAAATGGCATCAATGTTATCACAATACATTTGAACTGGATAAGTTAAGAATACATGTAAATCATATAAAAACTGACGAATTCAGTAAGCTTCAATTACAACATAGTCAAAAAAATGATATTCAAATTCAGTACTAAAATGAGACACTGTCAACATTTACATAACATGAAAAAAAAATCCAAAATCATGAAAAACTTTACACTGTTGCCACGAAGAGAACTGAACATATCACGTGATTTAAATAAAGATGGAACTTAATGAATCACTATCATTTACCCTACTTCTTCTCTTGTTGGCATGTGATCAACAGTCACTAGTACAACTTAATTTGTTTCACAAAAACAGATCGAATTCATTGTACAATTAGATCGAGAAGTTTTTTATTTAAATTTTATCTAACATGTGAATCGTAGAAGTAGACTGAATGAACTTGAAAGATAAGATTTTCTAGTTGATATTATACCATAAATGGTCTTCCATATGGATTTACTCATTATATAGAGCTTGGAATAAACATATTTTTGATTGTATGGTTATCTTCTCCGGAAAAGATCAATTTAAACCCTCTAATTGTTTCTGCTAGACCAACATATTTCCCCGACGAACCGGTAAATACTTCTGCTAGAGTCTATGAATAAATTACATAAAATTACTTTAAATGGATTTAAATTTTAAAATTTTAACTACATTTTCTGTATTATGCAATTATATACTTTAATCAGATTTGATTTAGTCAGAATCTATAAAAAAAAAAATACATAACACTTCTTCATATCTATTATTTCTTCTTAAATACAGAAAAGATATTAAAAAAAAATCAAGAATAAGTAGTATCTTTAACGAAAAAGCAAATTTTGAATAAGATTAAATAAATAAATATAGAATATAAAAAAATAAAGTTGAAAGTTTGAATGTAATTTATTCAAAATATTTTATTAAAAAATTAAATTTGATCCATTTTCCGTCGATATAAAAAAAAAAAAAACTAATCAAACATATGATCTCGTCTTTTTTGGTCATACGATTCCATCCTCCTGGACGATAGCAATGCTCCAACGAGAACGACCTCTAACTCAATGACATTTTAATGAATTAAAAATGAAAAAAATGTTTGTCTTGCTTAAGTTAAAAACTAAAATTATATAGTATCATGTTTTTTTAATAAATAATCAATCAAGTTGTCGTGCTCCATCCACTTTGGCCGGCCAAATAAATTGTTTAAAGAAAAAGGAAATAACTCGATTATTTTTTATTAAAGATATTGTTATGAAATTTTTTTGTGTTTTGTTTTATATTTTAATGTTTATTTTTAATTTAATCAATTTAATTAAATTATGTGAGTATTCCAGTCAATATGATATCGACACATGTGCAATTTTTTCGCGTCCGAAAAGACAATCTTGCCCCTCTAATATTTTTCTCCCAAATCCCCGTCTCCATCTTCAACTTTCGTCTAGCTCCTTCGTATATCTTATGTTCTCTCTCTTCTGTGCAAAAACTCCAAACGCAATAGAAATCTTATCTTAGAACATCTCTCTCTCCATCTTCTTCATTTCTTTTTTTTCTCTCTGGATCGCGAAAGCCCTAACGCAGACGAAGAAACGAAAAAAGTGGAGGAACAAAGATGAGATCTGAGAAATGACGCAACGTCTTGCACTCATCCCAATAAAAATTAACTATTGTACCAGTAAACAAAAATAAGAGGCACAACAGTGGTTTGACGGAATCAACGGTCAATTGTAATGATAGCTAGGGAAGTATTTGAAAGTCGTTAGTCAATAATAATGAAGCTAATGCCATTAAAATAAGATGAGAAACAGAGATGAGATCTGATAAATGTCTAAACGCTTTTCACTCATTCTACGAAATGTTGTTTCTGTTCTGTATTTTACCTGCATAAATGATTGTTTGATGGGACTTTGTTTTTTTGGCCCATTTTACTTCATTCTTGTTTAATTTTTTTCCTCACTTTGTACTTGCTTTATCTTTGGTAAATCTACGACGTTTTTCCTCTGCAGTGCAGTGCAGTGTAATTGTGGATCATTTGGTTTTTTTTTTTTTCTTATCTAAGGAAAATGTGAGATTTCGGTGAAAAATAATAAAATAAAATTGCTTTTTTGCATGTCAAAAATATCATATGCGCTTCACATGTATGCGTCCGTACCAAATTATGTAGGATATTTGTCAAAATTTAAAGTTCAATTAGATAACATCTTATAATATGATATATATATAAATCGATTAAATTGAAAACAAAAAAAATATTAAATTGCAAAAGAAAGCAAAAGGATACGATTTTTCGAGATAATATCTCTTTTAAACTGTCACTATATTTTGAAAGGAATCATTTGATTTTAAAGTATGTAACTTTGTCTATCGTCACAAGACAAACTTTGTCTATTTTCCTTTTATTATTTCTCTTCAGTTAAAGTTTTAAAAAAATAAAGAATAAAGAAGATTTACTTTAATCATTCATCAGTCTTTGTAGCTTATGATATCCTCACTTTCACTTGCATCGACGATTTTGTTGTCTGATTAGTGGGCCAGTGCAAACTGTTGATGTGGTCCACAAGTTTGCAAGTCTACGTCAATGGAAGGAAGGGTCCAATTGACGGGTCATGGGGATTGACGTGGCCCACTGCTTTTTATCTTTTTTATGTTTGACCCACCGTTTTTGTGATTTGTCCATCCCAATGACGCTGGGCCAAAAAAGATCTCCCGTGAATTTACTGATTCAAGTGTATTTTAGCATTTTAGGTCTTTTTTTTCACATGTTTATCCACAAATAATTTAAAATTAATTTTGAATCCCTCAAACAGACTCAAAAGTACCAATCGACCGCAACTTTACTTCATTTGAAAACATTAATTTAAAATACATGTATTTATATATAAAATTACTTTAATAAGTTTGGATGGAATTTTAAATATATAATTTTGCATGTTTAGGAAGTCATTTAAATCTCATAAATATGTGAGTTTGAAGTGCCATCATTCTAAAATATATTTCAAATTTACAAGTTTTGAAGATTTGATCAATTCATCAATGTGAATGATAGTGTAAAAGTTTTAATTTTAATTTTATATATATATATTAAAAAATAAATGCATGCATTACAAATTCTTAAATCGGAATGCAACCTAATAAACTTAGCAAGACAGAAAAGTTCAACATGGGATAATAGTAAAAGAGTCTTCATTCTTTGCTTCAAGGTGCAGAGTTTGATTCCTTCCATTGGTTTTTGCCTGTCAATATAAATGGTTATAATCCATTGCGAAAAATTCATGATTTTTTCTTGGGTTTAAAGAAGATCCAATAGAACTATACACTACACATCGGGAGATAGTCCTCTCTCATCTCTTATTCCATTCATCACTAATGTGAGTGAGGTTTGATTTTTAATCTCTTGTACGATGACAAGTGACTATCAACTAAGTTAACTAGCAGCCACAAATTTTCTATTTTCGCTCTTGATTCCCGTAAATCGCATATTGGGTGAATCTATACGATTACATCCACTTATTAGGGCACCTAACTTTTGAAGTTTGAATTTCGTTTAACTCATATTGGTTTCGATTGTTTATAGTGTTAGAATATCCACATGTGAGTTATTCCACATCTAAAAGAAATAAAAATTAAAGTGGGTTATATACATGGTTTGGGCAAAAAAAAATCATGAGTTTGCTTTTGAATAATATCGGTGTCCATCCATGTATATCAAACCCCTGTTTGTGTGATCTCTTGCCATATGAAGTATTTTCAACCCTAATACATAGATTAACTAGTTTTATTATTCACATTTTTTTGTTCAAAGAAACGTATTGGGCCTTTGGATTACACAATGAGACGACTTTACCAATTATGTTAGAGTTATCCACTTATATTAATGCACAAATAAGTGTAAATCTCTTAAGTTGCGTTTGGTTTAAAGAATTTATTTAACTTTAAGAATATAGTTAATTGTAATCTGTCCCCTGTAGTTTGGGCCAAATCAAGTTCAATTAGTGTAGTTTAAAGCATACCAATTTGGTACTTTGTGATTAAATCTTTCTCAACTAGGTTAATGTCACCGGTTTAACAAAACTAACGACAAGAATTAGGATTTTGGGTGAGTTTTCTTTATTTTTCTTGGGTTGTTTATTTGATTGCCCTTTACATTTTTCTTCCAGCCTCATTTTGGTATTTACACTTTAAATTGCATCAATTTAACCATTACATTTTAAGGAAGTCTCAAATAACTTTTATTTTTTTATTTGGATAGTCAACAAAAAGTCAACATTTTACCATGTGTGGCACACACAAACAACATATGTGACCTCACGTAAGCTCTAAAATGGGCAATTCAACGCTTTCCATCAAAGTGAAGGGGAAAGTGATAATAATAATTAGATTGAGAATAATGTAGACGGTGAGAGAAAGATTAATAAGACTGATAAAAAATGTTGAATTTTATTGGAAAGTACCGAAATGCCCATTTTAGAGCTCACATCATGTTGTATGTGATGTATGTTTGTGCCTCACGTAGATAAAAATGTTGACTTTTTAGTTGATTATCCAAATGAAGAAGCCATTTGGGATTTTCTTTAAGTACAAAGGATAAATTGATGCAATTTTAAGTAAAATGACCAAATTGAAACAAGAAGTAAAATGCAATTTTAAGCAAAACATTTCACTATCTATTATTACTTGTACCAATCAGATTACACATGTATGAATTCAAATTAAAGTGGATACCTTATCGGAATAAATATTTTTTCTCTATTCCAAAGAAAAAATTGATAATGTAATACATTTTAAATCTTAAATCATCATTAATAAAGTTTGACATCATTGACCTTTAAGTTATGGGTTCAATTTAAGCCTTCATAATATCTTTTTTTTTTCTTCTGAAAATTATATGCAAAATATGTTTTATACATAAAATATAAATATCTATATAATTGGATTTAACAGGTACTCCAAAGGTACTACTCAAATCCATAAGGTATTAAGACTTAATACAAGTATCCGTTCTAAACCCAGTTATCTATTACTAATATGTGCTTAAAGATGTTCGGATAAGTTAAGGTACCCAAAAATTTCTAATCTGATGCTATCCCTATCTAGGATGAGCTAGATCGAGGACAGAGAGAGATAGATGAGGAGAAAGAAAAAACAAAAGAAAAAGAAATGAAGAAACCTTAGATAGTTGAGCCGTTATTCGGAGTAAAATTTCCCCCATTAGAGGCAAATAAAATTACTAAGTAACCTTACTAAAAAAATTACCAAGTAGCGATTGAGATATTGCCTTGTAGATTGTCTTTTTTGTTTATGTCGGTCTTATATGATTTTTTAAAATTCAATTAATCATATTGTATTATTTTATTAAAAATAAAAAATAAAAAATAAAAAATAAAAAATTATAATATAATATGATTGAAGAAATTTTAAAGACGTGACGGATAAACCAATTTTATACGAGAATTGCTCGTTATCAAGTTTTGGAGATAAGAAATTCAAATGACTTCTAGGATGCATTGATATTAACCTGATGTTAAGAATTAAAATAAAAGATCCTCCAACCCAAAGAGTTGACCCAATTTGTAATTTTATAATTTTTGCATACAACAATCCACCAAACTTTATTATCTTACTTCAAAGTAGTTGCACAAGAAGCAAAAAAGAAATCAGAAATCAAACCACATTTCATTATATATTTTCTTCTTTAACAATCTTGAGCTGCACTGACATATAGCATACAGAGTAGACTAGAAGAAGATATGAAACCGATGAGTAAATGGCTTCTCTTTAGCATTTTATGTTTCATGCCTTTAGATGTAAGCGCTGCAGGGAGAGTTGCTTGCCACGACCCACTCTTCGGCAAGTGTTATGGTATTCTTCACACTTGTCCATCTGGTTGTCCTAGTCTATGTGAGGTAGACTGCAGGCTCTGCAAACCTTATTGTGGTAAGTTTTTTTTTTTTTTTAAAAAAAAAATCTTTTTCTCATATAGAATAGAAATGAATTTAAATTAGATTTTTTATCGAGATATTCAAACTCGAATTTAATCAAAATTCAATTTATCGAATTTCAAATTAAAATCGAGCTTATTAAATAGACTCGCTTACATTATTGAACCGAGCTCAAATATCTGATTGTTCGACTCGTGAGGTTAATAAACCTGTTTGATTAATATAAGTTTCTTAAGATATATATATATTTTATATATATCATGTTTTTATTTATTAAAATCATAAATAATAGATTTTTATTATAGGCTCATTATCATTTGAGACATTTTAAGGCTCGTGAACTCAAACTCACTTAGACTTGAGCGAGCTCGGGTTTGAATGAATTCATTAATTATCGAGCTCGAACATTGTAAATTTTGATCGAACTTAAACTCGAGCTCCATTTTTTAATTCGACTCAAGCTTGAGCCTCCTAAATTTGAGTTGAGCAGTTCGTCTTAACTCGAATCCATCTCTATTCGTACAGTTTCATTTTACATGTGAAACGATCTCTTGGTTTTTTTTTCTTCTCTTTAATCATACTTGAATATATAGATTGATTACAGTGCCATAATTTTTCTTGATTGCATATCAAATCAGCTTGTGATAAGCCAGGAGCCGTGTGCCAAGATCCGCGGTTCATTGGGGGTGATGGTATCATGTTTTACTTCCATGGCAAGAAAGACAAAGGTTTCTGCTTGGTTTCTGATTCAGGTATTCACATAAATGCTCATTTCATCGGCAAGAGGAGCAAAACAGGGCGAGACTTTACTTGGGTCCAGTCAATTGGAATCTTGTTCGGGTCTCAGCAGCTCTACATCGGTGCACAAAAAGTTGCAGAGTGGGAAGAATCAGTTGACAACATGCTGATCCAACTGAATGGAGAACAGATTATGATACCAACTAGGAGGAGCCAAACATGGTCGTCACCTGAGACAGGGTTGAACATTCGACGGGGAGCCGAGACCAATAAGGTGAGGATCAAAGTTCCAGAGTTGTTTGAAATAGAAGTACAAGTAGTTCCAATAACTTTGGAGGAATCAAGGGTGCATGGATATGATGTCACTGAGGACAACTGCTTTGCACATTTGGAGCTCAATTTCAAGTTTGACTCACTGAGCAAAGTGGTGGATGGGGTTCTGGGACAAACCTATAGACTGGGTTATCGAAGCCGAGTCAAAATGGCAGCAGCCATGCCAATCATGGGTGGAGCAGATAAGTTTGCATCTTCTCATCTCTTTGCAACAGATTGTGCAGTTTCAAAGTTTGGGTTTAAGGCAAAGGTAGTTGAAGGTGGAGAACCAATGAATGTTGAATGTGGAAGTGGTTATGGAGGGAAAGGGATTGTGTGCAGAAGGTGAAGTGAAATTGTTATTGTATTATAGTAATACAATAATTTCCCTACTGAATGAAATCACTAAGAATGTCGTGTACTTGTAATGCTTCTTTGCCCCTGTCCTTGTCCTTATAAATTCAAGCATCAGATGCAAAAATAATTACTAGAATAGTTGCAATAAACATCTCTTCTCCTATCCAACCATGTGTAAAAAAACCAGTGCCTTATGCTAGAATAAAAATTTCTATAAAATTCTTGGCCTAACGCAGCTTAGCACTTCTCTGGCATGGTCATGATTCCAATCATCCTTACACTGCGTGTTGTAGACTGGTAGTCATTTGTTTATATTATGCCATTGATGAACAAGTGACTTACACTATGAAATTAACTAACAACAATGAATTAGCAAACATAATTATGTAGCTTATAACAAGTAAAAAATTAGGTATGTTACAATTGAACTCTAAAAGAAAGAGATTCTTACGTTGGTTAAGTATTGTTGAATGGTTGTACTGTAATTGCACAGATCCATCATTTAGAAGATGCAGAGAATTACCAATAATCTCCACAGGAACATAACCCATCAGAGAAGTGGTGAAATCGTTTTGAATCTCGAATTATAATGTTACGCTTCTCAATCAGAGATATGAGCTTTGCAGTGTTGTGACAGTCACCGCATATTCTAAGGTTCTTTGTTATCATTAATGGCATGCCAGCACTCGTCACTAAAAGCCTAAATGCAATGGCTAACTTCTTACTGTGCTAATTGATCATATCCTCTTTCACCTCTTCATCAACATCGTGCGGAACAAATTCTGTTTTAGACAGAAAGCCAACCTCTCGAATCTTTCCCATCACAACTTCCAACTTGTATATTTTCTCAGAGTCAGGGTGAGATCAATCACCAACTACAAAGCAATGAACTTTGTTTCCATGTTCGATATAACTGCACCCGTGGTTTCTAATGAGACCTCTCTCCTTCATCAAAACCCTCAATTTTGAAGCATCCTTCCATAAACCTGCAGATTATATATTTGATAGCATGATGTAGTTTCTTGTGTCTAAATGGTCTAAAGCAAACAATCATTTTGCAACCATCTTTCCGAGCTCTATGTCTCCATATACCCTACAAGCACCAAGAAGAGCACCCCAAACACCAGAATTTGGCTCCATTGGCATGAGTTGAATCAGCTCATAAGCATCTTTCAGACGCCCAGAGCAACCCATAAGATCAACCATCCATGAATAGTGATCCAACCTGCACTCAATCCCATAAACTTCAGACATAATTTTGAAGTAGTGTTTCCCCTCCTTAACAAGCCCAGAGTGGCCACAAGCGCTTAACAAGTGAGTGAAGGTAACATGATCAGGTTTCACACCTTCCTTAACCATTAGCCCAAAATGCTCCACTGCTTGTCTCCCAAACCCATGCAGCCCCCAAGCATGGCAGTCCAAGCTACTCTATCAGGATAAACAATCTCTCTGAAAACCTTGCACGACTCATTTAACCTCCCTAACTTCGCATACAAATCTAAAAGTCCAGTTCCGACTGCTATGTTTCCATTGAGACCACAGCTCATGATTAAACCATGAACGGTCTGTGCTAGTTTTCCTACACGTAAGTCTTCACAAGCTTGAAGCACAGTCAACATGGTGGCTTTATCAGACTTAATTCCAGCCCTTCTCATCGTATTGAAATATCCCAAACCTTTCTTGGAAAATCTGTTTTGTGTGTGAATTGCAATCATTGAATTCCATGACACTAAATTTCGCACTAGCACAGCCTCAAATAATCGACAAGCCGCATCTAAACACCAAGACTTTCCATACAAGTTAATAAGAGCATTAACAACTTTCACTTCCACAAGCATACCCAATTTCAGTGCAATCCCATGAATGCATTTACCTTCATCTAGAGCTCCCATATGGTTGCAAGCTGAGATTATAGATATAAAAGTAACCCCATTGGGTTGCATGCCCAGTTCATATCTCATCCTAGAGAATCCATTCAAGCATTTACTCACATACCCTCTTCGCGAATATCCTGCCATCAATGAATTCCAGGAGACCAAATCTTTACTGGGCATTTCATCAAACAACTTCTCCGCATGTTCCTCGAACCCCAATTTCCAATAACTAGAAACCAACTGATCGCCAATGAACCCGAGACGATAATTAACATATTTGATAACTTGTGCATGAAATGCCCGGCAATGGGAGACAGAAGTACAAGAGCTTATTGCAACAATTAGAGCTGAAACAAATGAGTCGAAATTTGAAAACGCGTGGAATTGGAGAGAGGGTTGAGAGAAAAGAGGACTGCAAAGTGTCCTTCGTCTGACAAATTTGTACAAAAACAGTCGCTGTATGCCTGAGAACATTTTGCATTTCTGCAATAGTTGGAGAAAGATTGTAACAAAAGCGATGAACAAGAAGTTGCCCTTATCATCTCCCATTATTCAATATCTAAAACATGTTCCAAATTCAATGGACATTAGCTATGACCCACAAGTCAAAATTCTCTTTTTTATTATCCAAATTGTCTATGAAATTTTCCAGTGCTGACTTAAATCTCTTTTTTCTTTTCATTTTAGATGTTTTAAATTAATCTTTCATTTAATTTTTTAATGAATTAATTAATTTTTTAAATCAGCCCTTCAACTATTCATGTGTTTAATACCAATTTTAATAATCAAAGGTTTTTGGTAATTTCACAAATGTGACAGTCAACTCACTTAACCCGTCTACCCAACTTGAACTATCCGTGGCCTCATTTAAACTATAATGCTTAAAAGACAAACAACATCTACAGTAACATGGTCCAAATGTGTTCATAAATTCAAGCCAAAACCTACTTATATAAAAAAATAAATAAAAAAAATCAACACAATGGCATGTCTTACTTTGAGTGATCTAAGGTCGATATGGACAATATAATCCAAAATTCAACAACAGTGCATACTCTAATCAATTAATTGAACCAAGAAACCCATTTTTTAAGCCACAACTTCAACTCAAACAAAGCTGATCTCATAGCGAAACACAACTCACAAGCAGAAGGTATTCCAAATTCTAACAATGTTATTTCCCTTGTCGGAGTTGAAAAAAACCCCAGAACCCACACAAACAATATTTTCGAATAGAAGCACAACATCCAACATTAAAGAAGAAATGCTATCAATTAAAAGAATCAAATTCAAGCAGTCTTCTGCATATCAACCACCTTCTTCCAAGAACCTCGGCCAGAAATCTCACCCCACCATCTGCACACATTCTTTCTGGAAGTGAACAGCTCTCCCCTGTCAGTAGCATTGACCAAATACTGGGTATTGGGCAAATGCGATAGATCAGCCAGAGAGAACTCATCGCCAGCCAAGAACCGACTCTCTTCCAGCCTTTTTTCGTAAACATCGAGCACTTTTGCGAGCTTCTGTTCGCTCTGCTTGATCAAACCTTCGTCTTGCTTGATCTTCATTCGCGGCGCAAATGCTAACTGGAACACCAGAGCAGAGCTCGGTGGGTTAAAGCTCTGCCCTTCAGCTTCTAGCCATTGATCGATCAAAGCTTTCACCAGTGGTTGCGTTCCGTACAACCCTTTGTGCCCTTTTCCTCCGTACTTCTCGCATATGTACCGGCATATAGCTCTTGACTCTGGTAATTATCAAACAAACAAGACCTTTTAAGAAAAAAATTAACGTTATGAAGTATAAACTAGATTCCATTTTTATTCTCAACTTTAAAAAAATACATTATCTTCTCTATATTGGGTGAAGGCTTACCTCATAAAACAAAAGGAGGAAGGAAGTACATGCTACTTAGTTAAGGATTTGTTTCTTGATTGATCAAAGATTTCATTACATCATCAACGATGGATCTTTTAAGTAAAATATGTGTTCTTTCTGTTTAATTAATATTAAGTATTTTTTACTCCTTTTTAATGTATTTGTGAGATTAAATATATTATTTAAATCTTATTTATGAAATTAAATGAAAATGAAATTTATTTTGTTTTATATTGAAATAATAATTCAATTAATAATAAATTAAAATAAATTTTTATATTTGATTTTTGAATTCATATATTTAAAGTAAATAAATATTTAAAAAAAAGATAAAAAAAGAGAGGGAGAGAGGAAATGAGATAGAGCGATAATCAGAGAGAGAGTGATGAAAGAAGTATTTTGATTAATATAATTTTTTAATTTTTTATTAATTTTAAATTTTTGATGGAATTCATAATAAATGGATTCAATTTCATTATGAATTTTATTTTAATTTTTGAAACATGATAATGTATGAAATTAAAAAAAAATATTATGAAATTCATTTGTTTCGAACATAATTTAAAAAAAAAATAAAACTGAAGGAATTTGTGGGTAATTACCAAAGAGAGAGATGCTTTCATCTTGAAATGCTGGTACTTGGCCAAAAGGCTGTTACAGGAAAGGCATCAGTGACAGAAAAAAAGAGGGGACATTTTTCTTATTTTTCTTTTTATGAGGTGTAATAAAGTAGAAGGTACCTGGATCTTGAGGAAATCAGGCTTCTTATGTTCGCCTTTGGACATGTTAACGGGGATGAACTGGAAATCGACATCTTTCTCAATGAGACAGACCAAGACTCTAGATACGGCAGTGGAGAAGGGTGGGCCGTACACTTTCACCGCAGTCGCCATTTGAATGGGGAATTGGAGATTTTGGTTAGTGAGTCTCTTTGTACGTGCTTTGCTTTGTTTCTCTTCGTTGTTTTGTTTTGCACCACACGCGACGTGGGAACTTACCTTTATGGAGGGACTTAGAGTGGCTTATGCTACTTTATCCTTTCCTTGAACGGGCAGTTGATTCCATTAAAAAAATAGTTGATTTGGGTCCACATAGTAAGATAGTGGACGAGACCATATGGGCCATCAAAGTTCCTATAGGCCCAAATATGCTATGGGCTTACTGAATGGATATATGATTCATGTCTCCCTAGAAAAAAAGTGTTGAATAAAAAATAACTAATTAGGGTCAGCTGCATTAAAAATCTCCAAAGTAGTCCAATTTGAGGGAAGCCTAGCTGAAAGTTTGAAACCAAAGCTGGAATATTGCAGTCATTGATATCAAGGGGCAGCATACGCTATTCAATATCAAGCTCTCTAAACACTTTCAACATTTCTTCAACAAAGCACCTTCTGGACGGTTGGTTGGAGAGAATATTTATTCGCTGTGAAGTACAGTGTAAAACTACAAAGCACCTTCTGGGTATGAAAACTATAGTGTTTAATGTAAATGACACGCTAATTAGGAATGACATCAGTGAAGCATCAAAACTTTGAAAGGCAATAGATTATGGTGTAATTGATGCAGATATTTTGCATTTGATGTCTGATTGCACTAAGCGATGGATTAAGAAAGCTTAAAGAGTATCTTTGTATCGAACATATTCTTTTTCTTATTGGGCAAACTTCTATGTTTCTGATATATATGCTCTTCGATACTTTTTTGGAAATATATTCTTCATTTAAGCATTTGCTCTGAGTACAGTATTTACACTCTAAGAGGTGGGAGGAGCATAGCAACACTTCTTAATTAGCCAAAGTATGCATCCCTTTCATGTCAGGTTAAACCCTGAACATTAGTTCAAGGGAAATTCACCAGAGGTCGACTTTTCAGAATAGCCTGTGAAATCTTCCTGGCCCAAATCTAGTATTGAAATGATGCGGTTGAATTTGTAAAATACTACTTAATTTACTCCATTTTACTTAAAAATGTTTAAAACGAGGAGAGCGCCTTAAACAGAGGAAATTCTTCCCTGGACCAGGTGGATTATTAGCCATCCGATCTAGTGAGTCTCATCTTATTGGATGGCTTATATCCCGGTTCAGAGAAGAATTTCTCGAAAAACAAAATGCAAAGGAAGATATTAAACAAAGGGAATTGGTGCACACCATGTATACCCTCATCAAACAAAGTAATCTAACATCTACAACGATATTGTTAATTCTCTTAACATTCTTTGAATAAATTTGTTCGGGTATCACACATACTTTTGTCATGTCGAGGAATTTTTGCTTTTTCTCTGGTAAGTTGGAACGGCATAAAGTTAAAAAAATCAAGAATTTACGAAGAAAAAACTTTTAGATACGCTAAAAATTCACAAGTGGTATAGTATTCTCACGAATAAGAACATCTCACCGGATACACCAAACTAGTAAGACAAAAAACATACATAATACAAACAACATCCACACTCCCTTGTCACTCAATGGCTGCCTCACCTTATAGCTGCTCCGGAAGATTTTTCTTTCTATTACTCCTTTATCTCGTCTGCAACCTGTCCAAAAATCGTGTAAGTACATAAATATGCAGAGTGAAAGCAAGAGATGAACTCATGAAATTTCCTATACCTCCCAGTTAAGTGCTGCAAAATTTCTACAATTTCAGAGAATTCAGGTCTCAGAGATGGCTCTTGCTGCCAGCACTTCTCAAGTAACTCCACAAATTTTGGATGCGTGTCGCTAGGAACTGTAGGCCTTAGACCCTAAAATTCATATCAATGATAGCTCTTAATTAGTTCCAAATATACTATTTGAGGCAGAACTATTATGCTTTGATTTAAGTGTGCCAAGTATGAAAGTCCTAAATAATTTTTACTGAACTGAAAAAAATTTCCCTAATCTATTTTTAACAATCAACATAGCACACAGAAAGTCCTGAAAATAGACCAAAATCTTCTTTAAAAGAAATATAAGAATCCTGTCGCAAGCACAATACCTTCTGGACCACGCCCACTGCAGCTTGTAAGGGGGTTAAGTGCTCATAGGGAAGCTGGCATATTAGTCACAAAACATAGATGATTGGTGTGAAGTCTGTACAATCATAAACTAGTAGAAATGAAAATTCAAGAGAGAAAAAAAATGTAATGGAAGACAAGAAGAAAAGTACTGCCCAATGTTTTCAGCTAAAACATTTCCAAAGAGCATTACCTTTCCTGTAAGCAGCTCCCATAGCACAACCCCAAAGCTGAAAACATCAGCTTTGTGATCATATGGTTTGTGTTCGATCACCTTCAATGCATCAAAAGCGAATAAGAACATTTAAGAGAGCCGGGGAAAGGCACATCGTGGTTATCAAGAATAAAGCCATGTGATTTCCACAAGACAACTTGTGAGTTGTGACAAAATAAATGAAATAGGCGACACCATAAAAAGTATCTGCAAAACACCAACCTCTGGCGCCATCCAGCGGTATGTTCCAGTTTCTGCAGTCATTACACCAGATTGAGCTTTCACTCTAGCAACACCAAAATCAGCAACCTTAACTACCTGTCAGACAAACCTTTGAAATGTTAAGAAAGTCTGGATTCAGTACCAGCGTAGTAAAACTGTGCATAGTCTCCTAATAACCTGATACAGCTCTTACTAAAAGTGGCAAAATGAAATAAATATGAGAATTCAATAAGCAATTTTAGCATAATGAGCTAGCAATAATTTGTTCTTCAATATTAAGATAGGTCTCTCTCTGAGTCTTAGAGTATAAGAAAAGTAAAATAGAGGAACTCGAGTTCTAGAAAATTTCTGCTTGCCTTTCGTTTAAAGGATATAATATCCCCATATAGCTTTTAATTTGTAAAAGAAAAAGCATATAAAAAAATTGATGTAGTGCCAAAGAAGTAAAATATGGTATGAAGCATCCTTTAAAACAAAGTCTGAAAGAGGGTATGATATTCTATCATGAGATCTGATGGACAAGTCAGATAAAAGAGGCGTATCATTATCCTGTTAACCAGAATGGATCATAATGAATATCAAAAGCCTCAGGAGCAGCCTCCACAATAGTTAGAAATCTTGGAAAGTGAGAGTAAGTTTCCGAATACAAAAATAAAAAACATAAAGAGAATACCATAAACATGTTAACCTCTTACTCCATTTTCATCCATCAAAAGATTGGCAGCTTTGAGGTCCCTGTGGATTATATTATTTTGGTGCAAGTAGCTCATTCCCTTGGAAACATCAATTGCTACTCTGACTAACGATGGAAGCTTGAAACCACTCTTCTGTTTTTGCAGAAAGTCATACATGCTTCCACCAGACATAAATTCTGAGAAGAGATAATGATACAAAGAAACAGAACTTGAAATGATATTGATAATCATGTATCCAGAATAAACAGTATGCATAAAATTAATCCATTATATGACATCACTGGTACATAGAATTCAATTACCTGTAACAATGCAAAGGCTTGGAGGTCTGGTACATGCGCCAATGAATTGAACAATATTCTTGTGTCGAACTTTCCTGCACATTTCAAAGGAAAAATTTAACATGGGGCCAGGAGATATAATTCCTGATATTAGGCTGCTGGATGTTTTTAGCTGCAGGTCTTTCCCTAAAAGATCCCAAACAAAATTACATGAAGTAGAATAATAAATGAAGTAGGAATAAAAAAAAATTACATGTTAAGAAAATAGAATAATAATATAAATTACAAATTTGATTTAACAAACCTCATAATATAAATTTCCTGAGAAAATTCCCTCCGCATGTTTTCATTCAGATGTTCAGCCCTGAGAACTTTAATCGCCACATCTTGACTACAAAAAGTACCTCTATACCTGCATTAGTCAAAGCATACTAGTCAAAAGCACTCTTACATAAATTTACCAAGGATCTAAAAGATAACAAAACTAACAGATCTCCGTTGGATCCAGATGCAATCTTGTTTTCATATTTCAAGAGGCTTGCATCAATTTCCCAGATATCAATTCCATCAGCGGGTATGTCTACATGATTGGAAATAAGCTTGACTCCAGTTTTCTCTTGCTTCCCACCAGGATTTGTGGCATTAAATTTCAACAAAGGATGCTTCTGCAGAGCACTTCAATTTATCAGATGTAAATGCACTGCTAAAAGAGTGGAAAATCAGCATCCAAGTTCATAAGTGGTCTACCTCAACTTTTGATATTTCCTTTATCAGTACGTTTCTAAGCTGCTTAGACTCCTATAAATCATAAACATAAGATAGTTATGCAGTTTATGATTAGCAGAAGAGGAGAAAGAGCAAATTCGTAATTTGGTTTTGGTAATAATATGTGACACTCTATCAAGACTGACTAATGACAACAAATCAAGAGCTAATCTTCATTTTGCACGTGAATATTTCCACTTTTGGACTAGCAATCTATTCTGGTAAAAATCATTATAAAAATTAAAATAGAAAAGAAGTAAAGTTACCTCATGTATCCAATTATCAACAACAAATACATCCAAGGAGTAGCCATCTGTTGTGGAAAAAGCATGTGCTTCTTGAATGTTCAGCCCAATCTCAGAGAGTAAGGAAGTCAACTGAAAATCCGACATGAGGAACAATTTACTTATTATTCATATCCCAAATAAGATGCCACAAAAAGGCAAGACTGTTCCTGCTATATAATGCAGAACACGTCCAGACAGATGTTGCTAAAACATGAACCAGATAAATCCCGTGATGTTTGATGCTGATTGCTGAATGCTTAATAATGCGTTCTTTGAGAAGAATGCAACAGAAATGGTATTTTAAGGGGAAAGGGTTGGGGGGGGGGGGGGGGGGGGAGATTAACCAAACAGAATAACTAAAGGACCTCAAGTACCTGACTTAAGAGTTTTGGCTTGTCATTTGTTGAGATTGTAATTTCATGCATTAGCCTAGAAAATTGCGAAAATCTTGCAATGTCAGTATACTAACAGTCAATGGGAACCTTCAGAAATTAAAAAAAAAAATGTTCTAATTCCTTATTATCAATTTTTTTGTTAAAAGTTCATCACATCTAATAAAGCAACAATAAGCAAACTAGGTAAGGAAATTGAATGGGAGAAAGTAATATAGCGCAATGGACAAGAAAGGTCAGAAGTACATTAACTAATCAAAGCAAAGTCACAATTAATGACAGTTAATTAGGAAAGGAAAATGAATAGAAGAAGCCAGAAAGTAACAGGCTAACTCTCATCACTTACAGAATTAGCAGCAGTTCTCTCAATTTTTTTACTTAACTAAACTCACATCAATAATGCCTTCTAACAAATGATACATCTATCTATGGTCAGGAGTATATTACAGATTGCATTTCTGTTTCTTAATACGATAAGGTGTGAAACTCAGACCTACCTTAAACTCAAATCCACCTCACCATGGTACCAAATTACACATGTTTTCCATTTTCATTGTTATTACCTTCTACTAACAATATTTACAATTTATATGTTCTCTCTGACTGCTGATTCATATGTCAAGAGCAGGTTCCATCGGAAAGCATAAGCTGAATAAAATGTAGAAGCGTCACAAGCATAGACAAAGTTCCATGATGAAGCCACTGATATCGTTTTTATTTCTGGTAGTGCAAAATTTAGGAATTAGGATCAATTTCCTCAAATTTTACCTAGGAGATCCTGGAAACTTTACCTAGGATTGAAGATTCCCCCAACTCTTTTGCATTACTTTCTTGGAGTATATCTAAACTCTTTTGAATGGTAGTTTAAATTGCTTTGTTTCTAGAACTGTATATTAAATCTAATCCGTATATATAGGCTTATCATGGGTGAAGCTTGTAGGATATTTAATTACTAAAATGCATAAACACCATATCACGCTGAACAAATGACAATTAGAGAGGAAATTGAAAAAATGACAATCAGGAGAGCAATCTTTCGGAACTCTTTACCGGGAGTAAAGAGGATTTCCATCCAGGGTTTTAACATTTGAAGTCTTGGCTTCACATACGACCTCGAGATCAGTTGAAGAACCAAAGGCAGGCAGAGGATGAATGCTGAAAAAAGGATAAAAAAATTATTAGTACAAAGAATTCAAGCAAGATGTCAAGAACTGGAAATATTAACTGAAAAACAAGAGTAAAAAGATATTCACATAGCCGTGCCTCTTCTTGTCAGGTATATATGAACATTCAGCATCTGCTTCACTTTGGGACTTTGAATGGACGGAATCACCACAGTTTCCATCAAAAGCAGAAAAAACCTGCATAAAAGAAATATTGCCAAGATGCATTTGGCAAGCAAAGAATTGTAAGCTTTACAATTAGTGTGAAATCTAAGGAGAAATGAGAAATAATGTTATTTTTAAAGAACTAACATCTCAGGAAACAGGAATTAGATAACCAATACAAAAAGGGCAAAGCCTACTGTGGCATCCAAATGATTTAACAAGTCAACTAAGATAAAATCAACTTGCCAGTCACAAGCATAAAAAGTAATCAACTTTATCCTGGAGAGACATCTGAGGTAAACAATTGACAGTTTAAAATTGCATAGATCTCCCACATTTTGTCTGAAACCTTATGTAGAACGTGAAAGGAAAATGATAAATATCTCAGAGCATCACCACAATCATGTGTTGCAAAAGCAACCAAGCGCACCGCAGTGTGTGATAGAGAAATTATGCAGCAAGTAAAAGAATAAAGCATGAAGCCAAGAGTAAAGATGTTTAATGCTGCAAACAAACCAACGGGAGAATCTCATTTGATACCTGCACAAGTCGAACTTCTATTGCAGGTCTGGTAGCAGGATCATGTGCCAAATGTAGTAATCTTTTATGCATTAGTACATCTTGTGCCCTCTCAACATTCACATCAAGTGCATATCTAACACAAGAATATTAGACCTCAATGCATAATCATAAAGAAACCAAACACTTTGACTCCTGTCCATACTGACACCCAAAAGGCCAAGGTATTGAAATTCAATTAAAAGATTTCACACTATTACCAGTATTTAAAAAAGAAAAAACGACTACCAACATCTAGGACTAAAACATAACGGAGGAGGCAAATTCAAAATCCCATCCAGTGAAACCACGATCATTACAATAAGTAATGGAAAACGCACACTACAAGCAACTAAGCAAAATTATAGTAAACCCGTTTAACTGCCGTGCAATTAATTGGCCGAATTAGGTGTTACATTTCCTTAATAACCAAACAAAATGTACCGTTAAAAGTCAAAGTTGTCGCAATCAAACGGATTGTTCAAGGAAACTATGGCATTGAAAATCAAAACAGAGTTTCAACCTTTCAGGTGGCTTTTCCTTTATTTTCCTAGCTCTTCACATCAATCAAACAAATTTCGAACTCAGTATAAAAATCTAGGGTTTGGTTTGAAATACCTAGTAGGAAGTCTATAGAAATGAGTCCATAGCTCGTCTTCAAAGCCAGGAAGGCTTGCCTCTTCAATATTCAAGTCTCTGAGTCTACAAAGAACTTCGTTGTAAATCTCAACTTGTTGCCTTTGGCTTCGACTCTGGCTCGGTACAAAATCCACAGCTCTGCTACTGCAACTCTCTGTATCTCCCATCACCATCAAAAGTCAAAACACAAAACAAATAATGTCAATATAAAACGAAGTACTCCTTCTAAGACGTTGATATGAAGAGACCAAGGCCGTGATCGCTCATAGGCATAGTTTTACATGAACCGGTGATTAATAAGAGGATTAAGCGAAGGAGAAATTTGAGTTCTTCGGGATAAAAAAAAAACACAGAAAAAGGTGCTACAAAGGTTTTGGTTTTGCTCCCATTCCTTCTGTTTTTCGTCTCCTTTTTCCCTCTCCCTGTCTTCCACTCCTCTTAATAAAACGTGATAAATTTGGAGGTTAAGTAGAACGTTAAATAATGGCGTAATGCGCAACCATAAGCGCGTATCTACGTGGATTTAACAATGCTTTCTTGCTTTGCTTATATCATCGCCTTATTCGTTGTAGTATCTTCAAGTACGGAAAACATAGTTAAATATAATAAATTTCTTATTGGTTTATCCATATAACCCTTGATAACATCACGCACCTCCATTTCTAGCCAATAGACCTCTTCTCTTTGCTCATTTCCCACTCAATCCGCATAAATTAATAATCATGAGTTGCAATTAAATTATATTTTATTTCGTATAAAAAAAATTCTTAAAATTTATATGGTTTTACTTTGTTAACTCTGCACTACACTGCGGATGTGGTAGAGTTCAGAAATTCTGATAAGAATTCCATGCAAAATACCATTTCTTACATAAATTTTATTAGATAATTTATTGGTAATGTAAATAGTGATTTTACAAACGTTATTAATAAAATTATCTAATAATTATTAATAAAATTTTCGCTTGATAAAAAAAAATAATACTTCACATCAAGCGCAATTAAGAATTTCTTAATGAAACTAGCGATGATGTCTAATCAAATCACTTTTATAATCCTTTTTTCTAATTTAAATATGATAATCTAAATCATTTACTTCATTTTTAAATGCCATCTCTTTTTATTTTAATGAAAAAAATACATATTATCATTTGAAAATCAAAGTTAAGATTTAATCACGTACTCTAAATCATTTAGAATAAAATTTTATATTAAAAAACTTATTTTTCTCTTTTTTTAACAAAAAGACACATCATCAATTATAAAATTAAAAATTAAGATTTATTTACATATAATAAAAAAATATAAATATAATTAAATAACTAAGTGTTAAGATTGAATTATATCAACAAGAGATTTCATGTTCATTGACCCGTTGTTTATAAAATTCAATCCGATCATTTTTCACTTTACACACAAAATCAATAAGTTTTAACGTCATTTTCACTTCTTAATTAAAGGCCAAAATTCCTCTATTATCTCGCACTTTCACTCCTTTAAACTGTTTCAGGTAATATTTTTAAATTTCTTGCTTTATCTTCCACTAAAACCAAGAATTAATCACCGACATATTTAAGTTGTATCGGTAGATTCAAGACATACCATGCAACCACCCTTAGCTTATTGTCTTATAGAATTTTCCAAGAAATATTTGGGCCAAATATTAACATTTAGTGATTTTGGAAACATTTGGAAAGGTTGGTTGTTTCTGGTGCTTGGTCCAGTGCTTCTTGTGCCAAGTTTGGCTTGTTGAAGGGGGTTTCAGCTTCGATCCAAATTCTGTCGGTATCTAGCATTGTTTCAGTTTTCTCATGAAAAAACATTTTGGTCATTTCCTGGTTAGTTAAAGGATCACATGGTTTTATATAAACTGAAAATTACTTTAGAGTATGTCATGAAAACGGATCAAATTATAAAGGTTTACATGTAATTTAGTTTTTTTGTTTTAGCTCAAAGAAAAATAATTATTTCTATCCTAAATCAATCCTTCCAAAAAAAAAATAGTACAAATTCCATACGATAATATAGTTATTTTTTATTTCTTTCTGCGTAAAGGATACAATTCAGCTTGCATGCCTCTTCTTTTGATTTGACTTAAATTCGATGAACTGGTGTTTGCAAAAAGGAAGCATAGAGCCGGATAATTGGGTTTCAGGACTGTAAGGATCAACTAGTAGCATTTTTTTCCAGGTTGGCTAACAGGCAACAAGTAGTACCATCAAATACATTTCAAGTATCTGTCCAAGAGATTCTAAAGCATGGCACATACATAGTGGACTCATGGGCTCATGGTGTGACATGCATGCATAGTGGGTACACTGACACATACCTTTTTGCTGACTATTTTAAACATATTAGATGTTGGCATGCCGGTTTATGATATAAAGATGCCTCTTCCACTCCAGTAAGTTAAGCCTATTAGGAGACCAGACACACTGACTGATCGATCTATGTGGATGAATGTTGCAAACTGCACCACATGCATGCCTCACTTTTCCATAGTACCTGGATGGTCCACAAAGAATGATTACTCCTTTGTAGGGACCATGTTCCTGCTACTTGTTAATTCATCCGAGCGTTGATTAGGAATCTTGATGTTAAATAATTTTAAAAGTTTGATTAATAAAAAATTCAAGTTGTTAATGTATTATATGGGCTTAGTCCCACATTGGTTGTGTATAGCTTTGCTTCTCCTATTAGCTTGTATAAATAAGATAATCCCACATTGGTTGTGTATAGCTTTACTTCTCCTATTAGCTTATATAAATAGGATAGCTCCCTTTGTAAGTAAATTACAACATTCAATACAATTCTTCTCTTTGTATTGTCTCACTTCCTCTCTTAAATTCAACATGGTATCAGAGCCTTAATGGTTCTCGGTATTTTAAGAGTTGAGTATGCTCTGTGATTGCCACTATTAGTGGATCCTTCACATCAGAAATTCTCGGTATATTAAGAGTTGAGTATGCTCTGTGATTGCCACTATTAGTGGATCCTTCACATCAGAAAAACTTCTAGTATATCATTTTCATACCTGTCGGGTCATCACTATAGTCGGAGTCTCATTCTCCATCGACATCATCTCCGCTGTCGCTTCTGTTTCAGAAACGCTGCTGCCACGTCAGCCCTAAAAGCCACATCAGCGCCACCTCACTACCACCTCAGTGCCACGTCACCCGTTGACATCATCTCCGCTGCCGCTCCTGTTTCAGACACGCTGCTGCCACAGTAGCACCACATCAACAACACGTCAGCACCACGTTACTCGTTGACCGTCACATCATCAGTTGACTGCCACGTCATCAGTTGACCGCCACATCACCGGTTGACTGCCACATCATCAGTTGACCGTCACATCACTGGTTTCTTGGAGGTTCACCTTCCTCTTTGCTCCTATGGCTGAATCGGACTTACCCCACCAACAGAGCACACACCAGAAGCCCTTATATTGCAAGTATTGTCATTCACAAGGGCATGAATTGCTCAAATGTCCTTCTCGCCTATGTAAAGTCTGCAGAGAACCGAGTCACTATCTTGCAGACTGCCCTAAACTTCCATCTGGAAATCAGTCAAATGGGAACCAATATCACTCTCGAGGCTCATACAATCGGTCCTATTCCAAGCCAAAGAATACTGCTGCTGTAACCACTGATGCTACACCAACTTCATCCAATTCTCCACCTGATTGGAGTGGTTTCTGCACCGTTCTTACCGAGGCTCTAAATAAAATCGGTAACAATATAGCCATGTCAACTACACCAGGTACATCCCGATGGTATTTCGATTCTGCTTGTTGCAATCACATGACTTCTGATGCCTCTATTTTTTCCTCTAAAACCCGTGATGAGCATGCGCATACTATTCAAACTGCCAATGGATCAAATATGCTGGTCAGCCATACTGGACATGTTGATAGTTCTCATTTGTCTCTCCCTGACACATATTTAGTTCCTAATCTTACGCTTAACCTTATATCTGTTGGACAACTATGTGATCTTGGACTTGATGTGCATTTTTCTTCTACTGGTTGTCGTGTGCAGGACCCTCAGACAGGAAAACTCCTTGGAACCGGCCGTAAAGTTGGACGCCTCTTTGAGCTCACTCATCTCCAAGTCCCATCCTCACCATCACCAAATCAATCAGCCGCATCCATCCCAGCACTCTCACCTGTGGAATTGTGGCACTCTCGGTTAGGTCATACTTCATCTAGCCCTCTACGTTCTCTTATTTCTAGTGGTCAGTTAGGTTCACTTCAGCATGAGTCTTTTCATTGTATTCATTGTCAACTTGCAAAACAATCAGCTTTACCTTTTAATGAGAGTCAGTCCGTTTCCCTTGCACCTTTTGATTTAGTACATTCTGACGTTTGGGGGCCTTCTCCTCATGCATCAATGGGTGGTGCTCGTTATTTTGTTATATTTGTGGATGACTATTCTCGTTATACTTAGTTGTTTCTTATGAAAAGCAGATCTGAACTCTTTCAAATATATTCTGATTTTTCTTCTATGGTTCAAACTTAATTCTCTCGGAATATCAAAATTTTTCGTTCAGATAATGCAATGGAATATAAAGACCGTGCTTTTCTAAACCTACTTCACAAAAATGGCACGCTCCCCCACCGCTCGTGCCCTGGAACCTCCCAACAAAATGGACGAGCTGAACGCAAACATCGACATATTCTTGACACCGTTCGTGCTCTACTCATTTCGTCATCATGTCCTGAACGTTTCTGGGGTGATGCTGCATTCACCGCAGTATACACAATCAATCGTGTCCCTTCCACTACAATCCAAAATCAATCTCCATTCGAGCGCCTTTTCGGTAAACCTCCTGATTACTCTAACCTCAGAGTCTTTGGTTGCGCTTGTTTTGTTCTTCTCAAACCACATGAACACAACAAATTTCAACCAAGGGCTCATCTGTGTTGTTTCATTGGATATGATATTGAACATAAGGGGTATCGATGCTGGGATCCTATTTCTAAAACTCTTCGTATCTCTCGTCATGTCATTTTTTGGGAACATCAAATGTTCTCTTCCTTACGGTCATTTGACATATCAACCATCACTAACTCCAGATTCTTTACTGATCCATCTATTAAGTTATTTCCTGAGAATCCAGTTTCAGGTACTGTTGAGTCCACCTCCGAATCACCAGCTGATATCACCCCTTCCGTTCCAGAACCACCAGTTGATCCTACCTCTCCAGACCCAGACCCAGACCCAGTTCCAGCTCCAGAACCATCAGCTGACCTCACCTCTCTGACTCAATCGGTCGTGCCCGAGGATATTCCTATGTCTGATGAGTCTGCACCGACTCCCTCTGAGAGCCATCCTCCAGATCACCCCCGCAGATCTACCAGGGTAACTCACCCCCCTTCTCATCTTGCTGATTACCATTGTGATTATCATTGTTTTTCCACTATACTTCATCTGCATGAGCCTCAATCCTATAAAGAGGCTAGTACTAATCCTCTTTGGCAGAAAGCAATGGATGAAGAACTTCAGGCCCTAGCTAAAACTCATACATGGGATATTGTTGATCTACCCGCTGGAAAAACTCCTATTGGGTGCAAATGGGTGTTTAAGATCAAGACACTTTCTGATGGCTCTATTGAACGATATAAAGCCCGACTTGTTGCCAAGGGATTTGCTCAGGAATATGGCATTGACTATGAAGAAACATTTGCTCCAGTGGCGAGGCTCACATCTGTCCGTACACTCATTGCTGTCGCCGCCATTCGAAGATGGACTCTATTTCAAATGGATGTCAAAAATGCATTTCTGAATGGGGAACTTCTTGAGGAAGTCTATATGCATACACCTCCCGGCTTAGATGCCACTCGAAACAAAGTTTGTCGCCTTCGTCGTGCCTTATATGGTTTAAAACAAGCTCCACGTGCCTGGTTTGCCAAATTCAGCACTACCATTCATCAGTTTGGGTTCACACCGAGTGCTCATGATTCGGCTCTGTTTATTCGCCATACTGCCAACGGTATTATCCTTCTTTTACTGTACGTGGATGATATGGTTATTACTGGAGATGATCCACATGATATTTCTGAACTCAAAAAGTTTCTCAGTGGCCAATTCGAGATGAAAGATCTTGGCGTGCTCACCTATTTTCTTGGCCTCGAAGTCTCATCTAATTCTGATGGATTTTTTCTCTCTCAGGCCAAATATGCCTCGGACCTCCTTTCCAAGGCTGGGATCACTGACTCAACCACTGCCACTACTCCTCTCGAGCCGAATGTCAGACTTACCCCACTCGATGGTTCACCTCTTCAGGATACCACTCTATATCGTCAACTGGTTGGAAGTCTTGTATATCTTACTGTCACTCGCCCTGACATTGCCTATGCCGTTCATCAGGTCAGTCGGTTCTTGTCCGCTCCTCGGACCACCCATTACTCGACTGTTCTTCGCATTCTTAGGTACGTCAAGGGTACTTTATTTCATGGGCTTCATTTCTCAGCACAGTCTACCCCCGTTTTACAAGCCTATTCTGATGCCGATTGGGCCGGAGACCCCACCGACAGACGTTCAACCACTGGTTACTGTTTCTTTTTGGGCAATTCTCTCATTTCCTGGCGTAGTAAGAAACAAACTGTGGTTGCTCGCTCCAGTACCGAAGCTGAATATCGTGCCATGGCTGATGCAACTCAAGAACTTCTCTGGCTTCGATGGCTACTCGCTGACATGGGTATCTCTTCTCCTGCTGCCACTATCCTACACTGTGACAACAGGAGTGCTATTCAGATCGCTCACAATGATGTCTTCCACGAGCGTACAAAACACATCGAGAATGATATCCACTTCATCCGTGATCACATTCTCCAGAATACGGTTCGTCTACAATCCATCAGTTCAGCCGATCAGACAGCTGACATTTTCACTAAGGCTCATCCACCCGGACGCTTTCACTCTCTGGTTTCCAAACTCAAGTTCACCTCCCACTTACCGCCTTGAGTTTGAGGGGGGGATGTTAATGTATTATATGGGCTTAGTCCCACATTGGTTGTGTATAGCTTTGCTTCTCCTATTAGCTTGTATAAATAAGATAATCCCACATTGGTTGTGTATAGCTTTACTTCTCCTATTAGCTTATATAAATAGGATAGCTCCCTTTGTAAGTAAATTACACCATTCAATACAATTCTTCTCTTTGTATTGTCTCACTTCCTCTCTTAAATTCAACACAAGTGAAGAAATAAATAACTCGGAAGGTTCACTTGACGTGATAGGCCTCTATTTGATTGAGAAATTTTTATTTGTATTAAGTATAAAATTTTATTATGTATTTAATGTAAATTTTATTAATAATTATTAAATAAATTTATTAATAAAATAAATAATAATTATGTAAATGTTATCAATAAAATTATTTAATAATTATTAATAAAAATTTTACTCAATACAAAATAATATTTTACATCCAACGTTCATAATAATTTCTCCATTACTGAGCTTACAGATAGCTTTTTTGAATGACTTTCCATCTTTACTCAATTCATCCATCTAGAGTGCACATGATCTTGTAATATTTTATAAGGTTAATGAACCCACTAATGAAAAAGTAATATATGTGCATATAAAATAAAATATAGTAATACGGAATATTGTAATATTTATCTGCGGTTCAATTTGGATCTCATCATTTTCTAAATGCTTAACCCAATTGAGATGAAGAATGGTTTAAAAAACTGGAACCGAACCCAGCTGATTACATAAGAAAAACCAAGCCAAATTCATTGGTTCGAATCGGTTTGATCGGTTCAATCAGTCAGAATTTGGAAAATACCACCATATATGGGTGCAAGGAGTTGATAATTTTCCTCTGCCATTGATGAAATGGAAAATGAAATCCAGTATTGTACTGACATCCAATATGTTTTATTGAACTGGCGCTGATCAGCTCAGCCCGGAGTATACCAATGCTCCATTTCATTCAACTTTGATGTTAGACCCAAAGAGGAAAAAAAAAATGCTCTTTGAAGTCCTTTCAGTGGTCTGGTTCATCATTGCTAATTTGCATTCAAAAAGCTAATGAATCTCACTTTCTAGCTGGTCCATCATCGGACATATAGGGTGTACCAATTGTCCATTAAAAAATTTAATAAATTTTTTAATAAAAAACCAATGATTTCTTTTGATATTGGTAGTTGGAATTCAATTCTTTAATCAATATTGTTTATATACTAAAAATTTTATTTAATTTTTATATAATATATATTTAGTTTATATTTAATTTTTTTAATTTATTATATATTTTTAAATTTTTTTTTGACTTGCGAGCTTTAAAAGAGCTCAATTCTGACCAAAGTAATAATGCTCAAAATCTGGAGATTGAATATTTCTCTTAATTGATAAATCTGACTTAAAGCAATCTTCGTGACTTAATAATTATTTTTATATTTTCTCATAAAAAAATGAATTCAATCTCCTGACTTAAAGCAATCTTCATGACTTAATAATTATTTTTATATTTTTCATAAAAAAATGAATTCAATCTCCTGACTTAAAGCAATCTTCATGATTTAATAAAAAAAAAAAAAAAATCTGACTCCAATCTTCATTGACATTACAAGGGTCCATTTGGATGATTGTAGATCTTTTATTTCGACAATACACATTAAACTCAAGCATGTGTGTCAAGAAACTAATAGATGAAAGATCTCTGTCTAAACTTAATCTATTGGATCAAATTACTTTTCTCTGTCAGATAAAGAGAGAATGACAAAATCCTCTCTCTCCGGTTGACGTGAAGAGTACCTCTAATTTATAAAATTTCCACCACACAAAAAGTTTTCCAGCGCTGATATCCTTGTAAACGAGGCAGCCAATCTTAATCTTGTTTTTTCTTTCATGCACCTCAATCTTTAGTGCTTTTATATTAGATGTTTGATATTAAGGGATGTTTAATCCCAAGGATCTCGTCTACACGAACTCTGCTAATTTCAAAATATAAATACTCTTTCCATCGAAAATAAAAAGAAAAAACTTATGATCTATGTATAGTGATGAAGATTTAAGCAGTTCAAACTAGTGGCCAATGGGCTTATGGCTTAATGGAATACCTGCCTGCACAAGGCACAAGGCATTCAATAACTCATGAGTCGCTATTCGTGAGCGGCTACTGACCTAGATCGGTGTTTTTGAGTCACAAGTTCATCTCGAGTTTCTAATCAAATTTGTTTAATTAAATAAACTGAATTCGAACAATTAAAAATTCAATTTGTTAGATTTGTAACTGGTTTGATTATAATTTTTTATTAAATATTTTATTTTTATTATAAATATATATAATAAAAAATTGATACTTCAAATTCAAAATTTGAGCCACTAACTTAAAAAGACCATACTATTAAGTTTTAATTCTCATATTTGAATAATTCTTTGCACTTCAAATATATAATAGGATCATTAGAGTTTATTTCTTTCATTTCTTTATACTCGTTAGACTTAAGCTCAACTTAACTCGAGCTGGAGTTCGTTTGAGCTCGAGTGTACCGAGTCCAATTAGATGTCACTAAAATAATCTCAAGCCAAGTTTGGGAATAGTCATTAGAGTTTATTTCTTTCATTTCTTTATACTCTTTAAATTTAAGTTCAACTTAGCTCAAATTGGAGTTCGTTTGAGCTCGAGTGTGCCAAGTCCAACTAGATGTCACTAAAATGATCTCAAGCCGAGTTTGGGTTTTCAAGCTTAGCTCAAGCTCGATTAATCCATCAAAATCATGAGTCGAACTTGAGTTTCCAAATAGGTTGCTTGACTTGACTCTCGACCAACCTTTACTGCTAACTCTTCTCATAGCTACTATGGTAATGTTTGACGTTAGAATTAAGTTGGATTAAATCTAACCCAAACATCGCATATATAATTGCCATTATTCTACTAATCAAGTTCTACAATGCATCAAGTTGGGATAATTGGCATGGTTTTCAAAGCTTTTAAAATAGTTTCAGCTTCTAAAAAATAGAATATATACCCAAAAAAATAGTTTCATGAAGAATCATAAACTGAAAATAGATTCTAAGAAGCTAAATTTGTATTAGAAGCAAAAACTTTATAATTGTTTTATCAAATGTTAAACAGCTTTTTAACTCAAAAACTGTTTTACCAAGAACCCTTTTGACTCCCTGCTATTGAAATTACAGCTACACTAAACGGTACCTTAATATTAATGTTACAAGCCTCTTGAGAGTTGAGACCCCACTATAACCTTTCCCAAGCTTATTAACTAAGGGGAAGTTAATAAGTATTGTCGAGTATTTGCTACTCTATTAAAGATTGTGTGATTCATATATAAATAACATCTAGTCATTCAATACCTCATGTGAATTCTTGAAACGCTTATCCAACCCTGCCTCCCAGAGTGATAGGTGAATTATATTAGCCAAGTGTGTGTATACCCTATTGCATGAAATGCATTCTTCTCAGCAGTGCCAACAGTGACTATGCAAAAGAGGGAAGTCCTCAAATACAAGACAATGGGAAGTGAAAACTGAGCTTCATTTTGATCTGTGAAAGAGAGAACGAAAAAACAATGATAGTTAATCAGATTAGAAGTATCATCAACTAGCTCGGTTTCATTGCGCAAAGATAAATATATCAAAACAAAGTTCTGCAGCCAACAACATAATATTAGGCGCATATATACTCTAGATTGTGTGAAGTCATCTTTATTTTTGTTCTTTTAATCTACAAGAAATACTAAAATGGTTTATTTAATAGCATTATTATTGAATGGAGATTTGAATTTTTGTGGACGTTTTCTTTTTTGTGAGTATATTTTTGAATATTTAAACATTTAAAATTTGAATGTCCTAAAAATATTTGAATTTGAGGATGTTAATTTGATTTTTTAAAATTTTATTTGCAATGTTTAGTATTCAAAACAAAAAAAAAATAGAATTCAAGAATCAACTTTGAGTCGAATCAATCAAATCTTATCCAACTCACTTAAACAAAGTTTGATTTTGCAAACCAACTCAAATCTTACCCAATCTCAGTCCAATTTTTCACAAGTTGAATTAGGGTTAGGATATATGTCACCTATCATGGGTTGACGTTGGAATAGGGTTGAGAAAATTATATTATAGGTTAGGTCAAAGTTACACCTCTAATCCAACCAAATGCAATTAATTAACTTGTGTCAATCCAAAAAAAAACATATTGTATATCCTTTAGCATATTTGTTTTAAAGTTGTGATTTTACTGTTGCTGAAACAGTTGTTGAAAGAGTTTTTTTTGCGATAAGTATTATAAAGAATCGAATGGGCTATTATATAGAGAATAAATGATTGAATGATTGTTTGGTTACATACATTAAAAGAGATGTTTATTATAGTACTGAAAATACGATAATCAAATGAAGATTCCATAATATAAAAACACGTAGAGAACAATTACAAATAGAACTAATATAAGTGTTTTTTTTTGTAAAAAAAAAATTATCAACTTGAACTATAAAAAAAATTATGTATTTGAGTCAGAAATATATAAAATATGCCTTTATTTTGTGAAATAATTTCTTTAATATTTTTAATATTTTTATTTTTAAATATATATATTTTTTTCATTAATTCTTTTTATCTGGATCCGCCACAACAACCAAATAAAGTTTGAAGTTTTCTCTAGAACTTAGGATAGGTAGATGCAAGCTTTAACGGTGGTGATCGTTACGTTTGATGTGAAGAGTTCTGTTGATGCCAAAAAAACGGTTGGTACTGACGTGGTTCGGATGTTGACGTGGCCTAGGTGCTAACGTGGCCTGGGTGCTGATGTGGCCTGGGCCCTGCACAAGTAACAAGGATGAACTAAAGGCCCTCGGAAGGAGGGGATGGGGAGACCTCCGAAGGCGCTCCGAAGCTTAAGTTAGCACAAGGGCTTAAGGGAGAAACCGAGGGCTTAAGAGAGAAACCGAGGGCTTAAATAATTGGAGTGTAAGCAAGTAATTCTGAACCTATGTAAATTCCATACCTTGACTTATTTATAGCCATCCGCCCGTGAGAGGGCATTTATTACAAGCTCAGGAGAGGGCGTGCTGTAGGGTGGCTGTAGGGTGGCGTGCCATAGGGTGGCTGTAGGACTGCAGATGTAAGTGGCTGTAAGGCGACGTAGGGTGGTTGCAGGGCTATGTGCGTAGAGGGGGCCCAGGTGTGGGTTTGCCGGGCTGTTCTTCATTGGGCCGGAGAGTTTACTGGTCTGGAGTGTTTATTGGGTCGGAGAGTTTATGGGCTACATCAGCGAGCCGTTTCTTATTGGGTCGGAGTATTTTGGGCCATATCACAGTTCTCTCTTAAGCCCTCGGTTTCTCTCTTAAGCCCTCGACTTCTCCCTTAAGCCCTCGTGCTAACTTAAGCTTCGAAGCGCTCTCGGAGGTCTCCCCCTTCCCTCATTCCGAGGGCCTTTAGTTCATACCTGTTACTTGTGCAGGGCCTAGGCCACATCAGCACCCAGGCCACGTCAGCACCTAGGCCACGCCAGCACCCAGGCCACGTCAACATCCGGACCACGTCAGTACCAACCGTTTTTTGGCATCAACAGATTGACGCCGTCTGTGGGAATTCACCATCTCTCGTTGAACAGTAGAAGCGAAGAAGTCTAAAGAACTCATCTGTTGCGATGCCGAGCTGTCCGACACCACGTAGCACACTTTAGAGTTTCAAGTGCACACGGCCGAGCACCGTAGTGCACATGTCCCTGTCCGAGCTGTTGCTAAATGCACACGGTCGAGTGCCGTAGTGCACATGCCCTTGTCTGAGCGGTTGCTAAGTGCACACGGCTGAGCGCCGTAGTGCACATGCCTTTGTCCGAGCGGTTGCTAAGTGCACACGGCCGAGCGCCGTGGTGCACATGCCTTTGTCCGAGCTGTTGCTAAATGCACACGGTCGAGCGCCGTAGTGCACATGCCCCTGGCCGAGCTTCAGTGCGCAATAGTGCGCACGGCCAAACTAAGCCGCATACACCCAAGGCCAAGAGAAGGTGTTCATACGCTCGGACAAGACCAAGCTTCAGTGCGCACTTGTGCACACTGGCCAAGCTTCAGTGTGCAACAGTGCGCACGACCAAACTAAGCCGCGCACACCCAAGGTCGAGAGAAGGCATATGTGTGCAGACCCTCGGACAAGGCCGAGCTTCAGTGCACACTTGTACACACTGGCCGAGCTTCAGTGCACATGTCCAAACTAAGCCACACACACCCAAGGCCGAGAGAAGGCATATGTGTGCAGACCCTCGGACAAGGCCGAGCTTCAGTGCATACTTGTGCACACTGGCTGTGCTTCAGTGCGCAACAGTGCGCACGGCCAAACTAAGTCGTGCAAACCCAAGGCCGAGAGAAGGCATATGTGTGCAAACCCTCGGACAAGGCCAAGCTTCAGTGCACACTTGTGCACACTGGCCGAGCTTCAGTGCGCACGACCAAGCAATTGTGCGCACACACAAGTCCAAGCTATGGCATATGTGCTCATACGCTCGGACTTGTCCCACTATTAGTGCACACTAGTGCACACATGCTGCCCAACAGTGCGCACGGCCAAGCAATCGCGTGCACAGCCAAGTCCGAGCTATGGCATATGTGCTCATATGCTTGGACTCGTCCCAGCATTAGTGCACACAGGCCGAGCATCAGTGCGCAATAGTGCGCACGGCCAAGCAATCGCGCGCACACCCAAGTCTAAGCTATTGTATATGTGCTCATACGTTCGGACTCGTCCCAGCATTAGTGCACATAGGCCGAGCATCAGTGCATACAGCTAAGCAATCGCGCGCACACCCAAGTTCGAGCTATGGCATATGTGCTCATACGCTCGGCCTTATCCCAGCATCAGTGCACACAGGCCGAGCATCAGTGCGCAATAGTGCGCACGACCAAGCAATCGCGCGCACACCCAAGTTTGAGCTATGGCATATGTGATCATACGCTCAGGCTCATCCCAGCATTAGTGCACACAGGCCGAGCATCAGTGCGCATGGCCAAGCAATCGCACGCACACCAAAGTCTGAGCTATGACATATGTTTTCATACGCTCGGCCTCGTCCCAGCATCAGTGCACACTAGTGCACACATGCCAAGCATTAGTGCGCAATAGTGCGCACGGCCAAGCAATTGCACGCACACCCAAGTCCAAGCATTTGAGCTGATTGTCAAACGCTAAGCCAAATTTTTCTAAGTCCGAGCGTTTGAGCTGATTGTCAAACGCTCGGCCAAGTTTCTCCAGGACCGAGCATATGAGCTGCTTGTCATAGCCTCAGCCAGGCATCTCCAGGGTCGAGCATCGGCCAGGCATCTTCAGGGCCAAGCGTATGAGCTGCTTGTCATAACCTCGGCTAGGCATCTCTAGGGCCGAGCGTATGAGCTGCTTGTCATACCCTCGGCCGAGAATCGGCCAGGCATCTCTAGGGCAGAGCGTCGACCAGGAAACTTCAGGGCCGAGCGTATGAACTATTTGTCATACCCTCGGCCAGGCATCTCCAGGGCCGAGCTTATAAGCTGCTTGTCGTAACGCTCGACCAGGTATCTCTAAGGCCGAGCATATGAGCATCTTGTCATACCCTCGGCCAAGCATCTCCAAGTCCGAGGCCTAGCGTATGAGTTGCTTACGCTCGACCAGGAATCTCCAAGTCGCTAGCCGCCAACCTGCCAAATCTCTTAAGTATAAACGCTCGGCCACGGCACCAACATCACGTTTTACTTCCTAAAGGCACAAGTACTTGAGGAAGTGGGGGGCCTGTGATGTGGCCCAAAATACTCCGGTTCAATAAGAAGCGGCTCGCTGATGTAGCCCATAAACTATCCAGCCCAATAAACACTCCAGACCAGTGAACTCTCCGGCCAAATGAAGAACAACCTGGCAAACCCACACCTGGGCCCCCCTCTACGCACACAGCCCTGCAGCCACCCTGCGTCGCCCTACAGCCGCCTACATCCGCAATCCTACAGCCACCCTACGACACGCCACCCTACGGCATGCCGCCCTGCAGCCACCCTACAGCACGCCCTCTCCTGAGCTTGTAATCAATGCCCTCCCACGGGCGGATGATTACTTAAGCCCTCGGTTTCTCCCTTAAGCCCTCATGCTAACTTAAGCTTCGGAGCACCCTCGAAGGTCTCCCCCTCCCCTCATTCTGAGGGCCTTTAGTTCATCCCTATTACTTGTGCAGGGCCCAGGCCACATCAACACCCAGGCCACATCAGCATCAACCGTTTTTTGGCATCAACAAGTTCTTTAGTTGCCAGAGTCACTGATCAAAAAGAGATCAAACAAACTTGTTTTGATTTGTGAAATGATTTTTGTTTTTAAGAAATTGTACTAATTAATTGAGAAATTAAAATTATGTATTTGTTGTAAAAACTTCAAATTTCTCTATCAGATAGAATTTTAATTTGTACATACGTATCAAAAACTCATTATTTTTTATTTTGCTCACATATTTTTACCAGGAAAAAAAAATACTTACCATGCACTTCATCGTTTTCTCCCACACTTTTTTTCAATTGAACACATTGCAACAAAGAAATGGTGCATAAGAAAACAAATATATTCAATAAATGATGATAATAATTAATGACATGTATCACCATCCAACATAATTGCACAGATTATTTATTGTGAAATTTCGTAAGCATAAAATTATCATCATTGTAACAAGGATAAGGCAATGGTTAAAGAATAAAAAATGAAAATGTTATAGTATAATGAGAAGATGAGATTTTAAATTAGCATTTAATGTTGGAAATCCATATGCATAGACATATACATATAGATATATTTGCATATACATAAAACACGTACATATATACATGCATGTATACATATATACATATACACATACAAACATACATATATATATACACAAAAAAAAACACATATATTTTTGAGTTGGTTCATATTTTACGGGATTAGATTTGTAGAACATCGGACGAATATGGGATCCCGTTCCTCGGTGATTGACGGTTTGGTTTTGGGTCCATGAATAGTCGTAGTTCTGCAGCAGAACAGAAATCTTAATTAAACCCTAATTAAAATGTCTTAAATTGCTTATAAATACTTTTTATGTACTGAATATACATTGTAATGAGAGATTTGTGAAGTAGATAATAAGAAACTTCTGGCAAGACCTAGTCCTATTCTATAATGAACCTGAGTAAATCTTGTCTTCTTTTTTTTCTGTTTATAATTTATGCGATTGACAGTTCTCGAAACACTTATATACATCCATAAATACCCAAATATATATTAAAATATATTAAAAATAAATATTTTCAAATTAATCGTCATTAACTACTCTACATTAATGACATTGATTAAAACTTATATATATATATATATATATATATACACACTCGTTAAGTGAGAGGGAGAGAATGCTCTTCACATGCTCAAGTCTAATCGCTTAAATTAAATGTGTTTCTCAAAGCTTCCTGGGGAACATAATTAATATTCTCTTTCTCATGCGCAAATAAATGGCAATTAGTGAAGATGGCCCCTTTGTAAGTTAACCCTACGCCAGTAAACCAAATGGCTGGTAACCAGCGGTCGAAATGGTGAATCGTTAAATTTGATGAAATTCCACAATTAGTAATTAAGGTGCTCGTCGTCAGAGAGTTATGGCCTTAAAGGGGGATTCCCTAATTAATGTAATTGCAGTATGAGGCTTCTGGTTTGTTTGTCCAGTGAGAGAGAGAGAGAGAGAGAGGGAAGAGCCATTAATTTCCATTATTTAGATCGATGAGATGAGGGACCTATACTGTACTTTGGTTCTTAAAGAGAGTGAGAAAGAATATCATGGCGGATGGGTCGTGGGTTGCTACCATTGAATGCTCTGCTCCTCGATGGGTCTGTTGATAGTAGATGTTTATTAATGCACCTCTGTACGTAAAGTCTCTATCTCTCACTCTCTTTAAATTGGATCTAAGTTCCTTCCATTTCTTCTCACAAATTATTTCTCTCTTTCTCACAAGATCACCATGTTTCTATTTTCTTTTTTCTTCTCACTGGAAGTTTGCTTTTTCTTCGCTTTCTTCCTTCGGATTGAGATTACGGTCTGTGTTTTACTTGAAACAGTCACTGAGATGTTGGCCCGGTTCACTCAGAGCAATTTTGTTGATGAGCTTTGATTGAGCCGTGCCAATATCAGAGTGTTATTTCATTTCTCTTTGGTCATCCATGCAGCAAAAGCAAGTCGTATCTCCATTTCTTAAGGTCAGTACTTCCAAGTCCCGGCATATATATATATATATATATATATATATATATATATAAAAGAACACTCATCTTGTATTTTTTTACACTCACTCAAACAATTAATTAAAAACTCCAACCAAACTTGTTATAATATCAAAAAATTATTTTTTCAAGTTAAAATGATAATTTAATCAGTCCAACCTTTTAGATGTTATAGAAGGGTGGCAAAAATCAGGATCCCTCTTGCTGGTCACTATACTTTCTCAAAAACAAACACCATATTTTTACACTACAAAAGATCTAGTGTTTATGTGTACAAATTGTCAAGGCATCGTTTCGTCTAATAGTAAAATTGATTTATATTTTATAAAATGTTTTTTGAAATTATTAGTAATAAAATAATAATAAAATTATAAACCGTTAGTATTTAATAAAACAATAATAAAATTAAAATAATTCTCCAAAAACAGTTCAGATAAACAATTTCATAAAGATTTTTTTTAAAAATAAATATGTAACTTAACTTCTGTTTATTTATAAAAAAAAAACAAAAACCTATTCATATAATCTCATAGAATAATCATCATAATATCAGTTACCTAAACAATTTCTTCGTTTGCTATATATTTTGCTTAGTTAACCTATATGAATCACACTATTTTGTTATCATTTTGGATTACTTGAAAGTGACATAATACTAATTTATAAAAAGCTCACATTGATAATTTATATATTTTACCAAATTTTACTTTTAATGAAATCATTACTATGTTAAGTCAAGTTTAGAATGGGTCAATAAGTTTGATTCATTTAGAGTTTTGAATGGTTTGAGTCGCTTGCTCATTTGAGACCTAATTCAGGTTCAAGCTAGTTGACATATTTAGATTAGCTCAACTTTTTTAAAGAAAAAGTTCTTTTATTGACATATATATATATATATATATATATAAAGTGAGAGAAATAATTATTATATAAATTAATAAATAACTCACATATCGGTGAAAGTAAAACTTGAAACATATAACCAATAAATCAAAGCCTCTCTGACAACTTTCATTATATTTTTTATATAATTAATTTCATTAAATAAGTCAATTAGCAATATAATAATATTTAGAAGATTTGTTCTATATTTTTTTCTCATGATATTCAACTTGAATGGATGTTAAAAATGGAAATAGCCACCTATGTTATTGAATAAAAGTGAAAAATACAATCACATATTAAACAAGTATAACAAAAAAAATTATTAACTTATAATCATAAATCAATGATTATTTTTTTCTTTTTATCCAATGCTTTACTTATTTTTAACACTACTATTAAGTTATTATTAAAATTCATAAAGGTTTTTATTAAAATGAAATATATAGCCAATGACAACTCATATATTGTGAATTATCGATAACTATAAAGAGAACAACCTAGCTAGAAAATAATGTTTTTTTATAAGTAAATTTCAATAGTTATTTTATATTTAATTTATTTATAATTCTGAAACAATATTTATTTTTACTTAAATCATTAATTTAACAAGTATTTTTTTTAAAAAGGCCATGTTTATCATATTTTGGATTGGATTTGAATCATCGTGTTTTGAAACGAGTGCGAATTACTTAGAGTTTCAAATCATTTAAATTCGGATAAATTGGGTTGTTTCGGGCAGATTCCAATTTTACCACCTCTAAACAAAATCTAGATTAAAAGTTGGAATTATTTAAATTTATTAATTATTTTTTTAAATAAATATTGTCACAATTACATATATATTTAATAAAGATCACAATCCTTTTTATTTAACAATTTAAATGAAAATAAAATTTATGATAAAATTAAATATTATAATAATAAAGTTTAATTTAAATATTTTTTATTTAAAAATATAATATTTAAATTTATTATAAATTGATCTTCGTTTTAATTTTTAAATTAAGAAAATAATCATTTATATAATAAAAAAAAGCCAAAATACGAAAGAAAATTAACAAATGTGCAGTGGGACCGTTAGCCTATAATTAAAAGATAGGTGGCTAAGAGAAGAGAATCTGTAAGAATTTATTACAAAGGAGGCCTGCTCTCACCTTTTCAGTCAGACAAAAGATTCCCTCATTCAATAGTACTTCTGGCATGCATGCGCTCTTCCTATTTATTACACAGTACCAATCACTCACGATAATACTAATTCACTTTCCTCCTTTAGGAGCTTGGGGATAGGATATAGACTACTTATTATTTTCACTTTATTTTTTATAAAAAAAATACTTTTGTTCAGGTTTTTTTATATAAATTATTATAGTGTAACTAAAATGACAGATTTTATTGTTGATTTCGATCTACATATTTACAAATAATTAAATTATAAAAAAAAAATTTATCAGTTATTTAAGGTTGATATAAATAATCCTTCTTAAGCATTTGAAAAAGTTAACTTAAATAAAATACCGTCAAATTGATCTGTAATACTATTAAATTATTAGCAAACATTTAAAAAAAATCTTTTGAAAAATAGACCTCAAAACTTTATTGCAAAGCCAAACTAGGCTTCGAAGACCAATTGTATAGCCTGTGCCTTGCGCGCGGTAGCTGTAGAATCAGGAAACTTTTCACGTGCTGCTTGGCAGTTGCCTGGGGTAATAATGCTCGAATTCAATTCATTGCTCTCTATCTTGCTGTCACTGTATAAGACATTGTGTAGCCAAAAAAGGGCTATTTTGAATACATTAATGGTAACCAGCTTGTAACAGACTCACGAGCAAGGAACGACGTAATTTAATTATGAAGCTGAAAATTGCTCACGGAGTACTTGCTTTTCCCATTTAGTTAGGTGTTTTTGTTTTTAAATTGTTTGGTGTATGGTTGATATCTTATGACTTATTTTTTAATTGCAAATTATTTAGTCTAAATTCAAAATACAAGATAGAAAGAAAAATAAAGCAAAAACGAAAAAGAAAATGGCCAACTAGTTACCTCTCTCCCCATTACTTTCTCTTTCTAAAAAATATCTCTCTCCCTCTCTAAAATAATTCTCTCCCTAAAAATAGCTCTCTCTCTCAGTAACTCCGCAAGACCCCCATTGAAGGCTCGGGAGCTCCCAACGCCACAGTAAGCTTAGATCTCCCTATCTAAAACCACCTTTGTATATTCTTGTCTGTGTATGTGCAAATTAGTGTGTATGTATATGCCTTTTTTTAATGTTAAAGTGTTTTTTTTTTTTGTTTTAGGATTCGATTAAGAACCACAGATTCTATTTTTGGATTTGATTTTAGTTTTGGGGGCATGTTTTCAGTGTCTATTTTTGGATTTCTTCTTTAACTTTTCTCACCTCCCATTTCCACCTTTGTTTCAAGCCCACTATAGAGAGGACAAGAAAAAGAAGAAAACGAAGTTTGAAAAGAAACTTTGTATTATTGTGTGTTACGTACAAAATACTTGGGATGCGGTACGGATACAAGCTACAAGATTTTTCTTGATATGTGGTACGGAGAGGTATGCTTAGTTGAGTAATGAGGTATGTTAATTCGGGTATATATATTAACAATAAATTTAAAAAAAAAATCAAAACACAAATTTCATAAATCATAATATAATTTAAGATAAACAGTCGAAAACTTCAAATATCTCAGACAAACTAATCCTAAAAAATAAAACCATAAAACAATTTTTTTAATATTTCAATAAGTAAATAATCTAAAGTTCACTAATCCATTTTATTTCCTTTTCCTTTTGCAAGTGTAAAGCTAGAAATCTGAGTTTGATGAAGTCCAAAGCGACGAGTTTGTTGTGAGCTTCCAGAACCAAGAGTAGTAGATTTTGAAGGCAAATTGGGCATAATAGTTGATGACCTTTTTTCATTTTCCTTTGCAAAGCTACTTAAGTTGTCTGTATATTCACCTTCAAGCGATTTTCACCTCATCTCTTCTAACTTTACAATAGAATCATCTAAATAAGTCTCTTCTGGAGCAATATCCCATTTACTATAAGGTCCAGTCTTATAACTTTCAGTAAATCGAGATAAAAGACGAATATTAGAATAAATAAAAATCAATTTATCAGCAGTGGTTACATTCAGTCTATTTCTCTTAACAATGCGAATGTAAGAATATGTACTTCAATTCTGCTCAGCTGATGAACTAGTAATTAGTTGAGACAACACCTTTTTAGCAACCTCAGCTAACTCTGGAGTTTCTTATCCATATATAGCTCACCAATCAATGGTATCCATAGTCACTGCATCAGTTTGAGCTACAACCATAACATAAAGACCCCTGCGAGAGTGAAAAACAACAAATTGCTCATGTCACATTTTAACTTAAGCTTCACTTTCAGTTATCTTCTCAAATGCTTCTATAACCCCCATAATTACTTCTCTATCTTCATTTGGAGCCATTCTAGTTTTCCCTCTCGGTGCTGGCGAAGCAAGATATCTAGAATCAACTTCACTTTCTTTAAGCTTTAGAGAAAGAAACTTTCTGAGTTGTAAGCATTTATTGTACACTTTTTCTTGTTTCAAACTTCTCGTTGTTTGTAAAGAGTTGGTTATAACTTTTGTTTGTAAAGAGTTGGTTATAACTCTTGTTTGTAAGAGTGTATAATTCTTGAAAGTGTTTGGGTATAAACACTTGAATAAGAAATTCTTGTAACGGTGAAAACAACACCCGTAAGTTGTTTGTAACCGTTTAAATAACACGCGGAAGTTGCTTGGTTAGTGGAAAGCTTCAAAAGTCCTTGAAGAGAGTGGACATAGGGTCGGAAGGATTTTCAATATTGTCGAACCACTATAAATCGTGTATGTATCTCTTTAACTCTATCTCCTTAATTACTTGCACAATTACTTGCTTAGAATTATTTATTATTCGGGTAAATAAGATTGATTGCTTAATTATTTTATAATCAATTATTTTTTCTATATTTAACAATAAATTCTCTCATATTTGTGCTAGTAATTTAAAATTATTGATTTAATTTAATTTCGTATATATTTTGATATTTGAGATTGCAAAAAAAAAAAATTCTTAATACCCAATTCGACCCCCTATTAGATATTGCCATAGTATATTTTGAACCAACACTTTCCATTTATTGAGAACAATAGTAGTTGTTAGGGCCTCTCTACAATCAACAAGCTGCTTCAATAAGATATAATGCGAGGCAAATATCGTATTTGCCACTTTTAGAAGCTCTAATTTTGATTAAGTTCTAAAAATGGCTAATGCATGTGTGTAATTCAAAAAATATTTCACAATATTTTTTCCTCTTTTATATGTTCTTTTCAACCACTCAAATTCTTTCGCTAAATCTTTAAAAATAAGATTTAAGATATGAACAACACAAGGAGACCAACTAATATGTTTGTGTACCTTTTCTATTTCCCTCCCAACAAGTTTACAATTTGCGGCAGTGTCCGTTACATCCTAAAGAACATTATGAGGCTCCACCTCTTCAATTGCCTTCAACAAATATTCTACAATAGCCAAACATATTTTTTCAGTTTCTAAAAAATCATGAGCATATAAAAACATCCCTCCACGACTACTAACTGCAAGTACATTGATTAATGGCTGACTTTTGCAATTTGACCATCCATCTGACACAATAAATACCCCTTGAGAATACCATGTGTCTTTTACTGAAATGAGATCTTTCTCTACACTTCTTTTGCACTGATCCAATAAAGTAGTTCTAGCATTTTCAAACGAAGGAGCTTTGTAACCTTTAGGAGCCCTATCAATAGCTGATACCAACTCATGAAATTGGGGATTTTTCAACACATTAAATAGAATCCCATTAACATACAAACCCCTCATCACTTTCAGATCAACCATATCCTTCTCCATCATATTGAATGAGTCTTCAATATTTTTAGAGACTGATGGTTTATGTTGTTTTGTAAGCATAGAATTTTTAAGTGTTGAAGAAACTCCAAATTTTTCAGTATCTTGAACCCTCTTCCTTACTTTTTCATGAGTATCTCAATCATTCATCAACATTGGACATTGTTGAATTTATGCTTTTGTACCTGGTGGAGCACCAAAAAAGTGATAATAAATGCGAGTATAAGAACTAGTAAATTGATTCTTATAATGTTTGCATGACCAACTTTTTGAACCTCTTGGATTTCTTCCTTGTGCTACACCAAGAAGTGTAACTTCCTCCATTAATGGTTTAGATTTTGAATCTATTTGAACCGGTTGTGCTTCTTCTGGCTTTGATGAGTTGCTACCACCTATAACTTGCTCTTCCTCGTTGCTTGTATCATCATCCACTTCATGAACTTCAGCTGTGTTTTGTTCTTGAGCAAAAATTTCTTGCTTCTCTTTTTCTTTTTTCTTTTTTTTCCCAAAAACCAAGGTTGATGGATTGATGAAAAGAATTGTTAAAGGATTGCTATGTAGAATTATTTGTTAGGTGATATGTTATGATGTGTTGTATGTTGCCCTATTTATAGGGTTTATAATTCTAATTCTTATAGGAGAATGATTGTTTAGCCACATAATTAATTTCTAAAAATCCATGTTACTTATTTTGTTGGGCTTATAATTGTAATTCCATTAAACCATGTTACTTGTTTTGTTGGGTTTATAATTGTAATTCTGATGGAAGTATGAACATATTCACCAAGCATCACTTTTGTTAAATTAATTATGTATTACCAATCAAAGTTTGTGCTAACCATATGTCACCGTCCACTTATTGTTTGAGATAAGGATTACAGTAACTCACCAACATAATAATAAATTTGAGAGAAGAAACTTTATAATAACAAAGACTTCTAGAAAAGTAAAACATATAGCAATATATTTCTTCTTCTTCTTCTTCTTCTTCTCCTCTCTCTCTCTCTCTCCATATAATACAAAATGGGGTGATTCTCTGGTCTTTGTCTTTATATCGCCCCAATCAGTTTTGTGCGCCATAGGACTTTTGCTGAGTTAGATCGGCAGTGTTGGTGAGACGAGATGGCGAGTTCGGACTAAAATCCATCTATGGAACAGTGAATTTTGTCTCTTTTTTGCAGTTTTTTGTGATTCCTTTTGTGGGTTTTCTTCAATTTTTGGTTCTTTGGTGATCTGAGTACAAATTCTAAAAAGGGTACTTCAGTTTTTGGAGCGTCAATGGGTAGAGGTGGGCTTGTTGCCGCGACATTCATTTTCCTTGACTGAGCAGCAACGAATTGATGGTGGTGAGTCTGGCGATAGATTTCTGTTTCCTCTCTTCCTGGACTATGACAGTAGCGGTTTTTGCTTGTGGTGGCGGATGGATCCGTAAGTTTTACGCCTTTTCTCTTTTCTGCATATCAAAATATCAAATATATATGTGAAATTGTGAATTGATTGAAAATTTGGGATCATTCATAACCACGATCCGCAACGCGGATCGAGAGGGTGTCTACGTTCCAGATATCTCTGGTTATGTATTACATGGACAAACCTATATATAAAGACTTTAAATATGAAATATAAACTAAACTAATTAGGAAACTAATACATATTAAATTAGGAAACTAATACTCGGATACCATATTAACAAGAAGAATTGAAAAGAATTATATATTATTGATTTTTTTAATACAATTCAACAGTCATATATATAGACTTATGAATATCAAACCTAATAGGACTAAGAGACATAACTAGATAAGATAGATAAAAAATAGATAAGATTTAGGAAATCAACTATGACACATAATAGGAAACCTAATTAGGAGTCTCAACATAAACCTAATTAGGACCCTCAATACTCATTCTCAAAGCTGGTGAATATGCATCCTTCATTCCCAGCTTGCATATAAGTCCAGATCTGCTTTTCCATCCGTCCTCATGTCTATTTTTGTCACCATAGCAGAACCTTCAGGAGCCTAGAGTTCTAGCATCACTCCTCTTCGACTCTCCTCTGCCTGAATCAGAGAGATGGTTTCATTTAGAGAGGGTATCTATTCTTTGTTGATTATTTGCACCCTTACTTGATCAAGTTTAGCATTAAGTCCTGCAAGAAAGTCATAAACTCGATCTTTTTCGATGAAATTCTTCAAGGTTGCTGCATCTTCTGGACATTTGGTCTCGAAAAAACGATAATGGTCCAGCTCTTGCCATAGATTCTTAAGCGCATTTGCATACTCAGTGACAATTTTGTTGCTTTGTTTCATTTCAGCGGTCTTGACTTTGATCTCGTACACTTGAGCTGCATCACGAGCTTTTGAATACATCTGTCGAACAGCATCCCAATTTTCCTTCACCGTGGATAAGAACATGCAAGTGTCGTTGATTTCAGGAGTTGTGGAATTCCATAACTAAGACATAATCATGGAATCTGCTTCATCTCACGTTGCAAATTTGGGATCTCCCTCCTTCAGTCCTATGCCCAGAAGATGACTTATTTTTTCTTTTCCTTCAAATACGTGCGAATAAATTGAGAAAATTTCAGATATTTCTTCCCATTCAGCCTGTACACTGCTTGAATAGTGTTTTCAGCCATGGTGGGTTAATGATGGAGAAAAATGCAAGTTTAGAGGGGAGAAAAACGCAAGTTTAGAGGGAAGAAAAAATTGACGATAAAGGTGAAAGGTATAGTTGGCTATGAAGGCCAAAGAAGGCAAGATTAGAGGGAAGAAAAAATTGGCGATAAAAGCCAAATGTATAGTTAGCTATGAAGGCCAAAGAAGGCAAGATTAGAGGAAAAAAAATTGGCGATAAAGGCCATAGGTATAGTTGGCTATGAAGGCCAAAACAGATGAAGCGATAAAGGCTTTGAAATTTCCAGTAACCAAACAAGGTAGATTTCTCTTTAACAAAGTAACCAAACATATTATAACCATGTAACCAAACAGATTATAATCATGTATCCAAACAGATGAAATCCAAATAACTAAACAAGGCAGATTTCTATTTATCCAAGTAACCAAACAGGACAGTTTTCTCTTTATCCAAGTAACCAAACATGGCAGATCTGGATCTAAGAACAGATCGGACGGTTCGATCTGCTGCAAATAAACAGATGGTCTGATGTGGCCAGATTGGGTGCTAGAGCAAGGGGTTTTGTCGTCGGAGCAGGGCGACCCCGATGATGGTGTCCGATGACGACATGACGCCGGAATCAGCTACCGAAAAAGGAATCGTGTCGGAAATTATGTTCTGCAGGTGTCGCGTTGCTGTTGCAGGATGTTGACGACGGAGAAGATGGATTTCTGGGTCGGGGAAGAAGGCCAGAAAATAGGTTGCAGGTGGTGAGGATGATGATGATTGTTGTACAGCTTCGGCTGTTGATGATGACGACTGTTGTACGACTTTGACTGTTACAGGTCTCTTTTCTTTTCTTAAAAAAAATTATGTAGCATCCCAGTGAACAAATTGCTCTGATACCATGTTAACAAGAAGAATTGAAAAGAATTATGTATTATTCATTTATTTAATACAATTCAACAGTCATATATATATATATATATATATATATATATGCTTATCAATATCAAACCTAATAGGACAATGAGACATAACTAGATAAGATAGATATAAAATAGATAAAATTTAGGAAATCTACTATGACATATAATAGAAAACATATTTAGTATTCTCAACATAAACCTAATTAGGACTCTCAACATATACATTAATAGCTCTCGTAACTCAAAGTGGTAAAATGAATGCCAACTTGAGTTTTTAAACCAAATTAAAGAAGCTTTCATGAAAAACTCCACATGTTGATACCAAGTTTTGATGAAGAATTATGCGAAAGTAACACTCCTTAATATGCAAGCTCAACTCCTTGCATGTGCCTTTATTAGAAACAAGAAAAAAACTCAAATATGAGTCGAAACAAAGTAAAGGCTACAAGCCCGACTTTAATACCTCTTTATAAGACTGAGTTAAGATTATCAAAAGATATAAAAATAAGAGGATTATTAAGATTCAAGACCATAACTTGAAAATATGAGAATCTTCATTGCAAGTAAGAGCCTTTATAGTAGAATTTGAATCTAATCGAACAAACTTCATAGATAAAAATATCACACCTAAAAACTTTAAGAAGCAGAGTAAATCGAAACAAATTCGAATACAACGGATAAAACCAACAAACTGAGAATAAAATACACCAAAAGATGATGGTAGAGACAGTCAGCGAAAACGAAGTCCATTTTTTTTATTAAAAAAAATGTCAAAACAATAAAAAAATCGACCGGAACCGAAACAAAACCGAATGGTAAAAAAACAATGTGAGCTGATCAACCGACAAATTATGTCGAATCACCGCATGAGAGAAAACCCAACTGGAAAAATCAAGTCCAATACCTAATTATTATCAACAAAAAATGAGAAAACCCAACTGGAAAATTACAAATTATCTCTATAAAAAAAATTAACATTGACGCCTCAATATATGGAGTCTGGATCAGTTGTCGTGGACTCTGGGCCTAAATATCACGTAGGTGTCACGTGGCTAAGCCACCAAGCACCGCTCCATCGAAGTCCTTTTGTCACCTGAATTTGTGATCATTTATCAAACGTCCATGAAAATCACCTTCCTCGTCAGCATCAAACGCAAAGAGGAATCTGTGTTATCAGTCACGTCTCTGTTATCTGTCATCGCCATGGAAATCCTAAGCTCGTCTTCAACAATCGTCTCTTCATCTTCTTCTCCTCTATTAATCTTTTCACGGAAGAGAAAGGACTCACCGGCACGACTCGTTCGATTTCACTCTCCTTCAAAAAGTAAGGTCATATCATCTTTTTTTCTTTTTTTAAATTATCTCAATCTGCTAGTTATGAAATTAAACAGATTTCTTTTTGTTTCAGAGGACGATAAGGATTCCGATCTCCAAACGGACTCGAATGGCTCAAGCATCGTCCCTTTCTTCAGCAATCAAACTCTCTCAAAGGTATTTCATTTTCTTTTTTTGGATTTCGAGTTTCTCGTTAGATTTTTATGAGGCGTAATTGAGGTGTTAGCGTTGGAGAATTTTGGGGAAATTAAAATTTAGGATGCGGCTATGGGATTGGTATTGAGTGCCGCGTCTGTGAGAGGGTGGACTACGGGGTCTGGTATGGAGGGACCTTCGATGCCGGCCGGGGCCGAGGACGGTTCCAGTACGGAGAGGATCTCCACGTTGCCGTGGTCTCTCTTCACCAAATCGCCACGTCGGAGGATGCGCGTTGCTTTCACTTGCAATGTTTGTGGCCAGAGAACCACTCGCGCCATCAATCCCCACGCTTACACTGACGGCACCGTCTTTGTTCAGGTAATTTCTATTATCCTCTCTGTCTGGTTGATATGAAACTTGAGAGAAAATAATGTAAAGCTATGATTGAATTTTTTTTACCATTAGAGTATTGTTGATTGGTGATTGATTTGCTTTGGCAGTGCTGTGGATGCAATGTTTTTCATAAGCTGGTGGATAATTTGAACTTGTTTCATGAGATGAAGTGCTATGTCAACCCGAGCTTCAAGTACAAGGATCCAGAATGGGATGTTGGGTTCAAGTTATTCAACTTGGATGATGATAATAATGACGTTTTTCCAATCTGAAGAGGTGATAAAATCATTTCTCATGCACTGTACATTCCTTTTCTCATATAGGAAATTTGTCTCTGTATTATGTTTGTATATAGGTCTTTATTATCTATGAAATTTGTGTTAGTGTACCTAAGAAATAACTGGATTCTTTTTTAACTGAGGGTTGCATTTCATACTTGGATTAGTGAGTATTTATAACTAATAACATGGAATCAATGTTTACACTTTACTTAATATTTGAAATTCCATTGATGTTGTTGATTATCAAATTTGAGTTTGGATACAAATATTATAAAGCTTTGCATGTCAAGCTCTGTGTTTGGTGTTGCTTTGCTCCTTCTATACTCTAGGTACCTTAAGGTAAAGTTTTCTTGAAATGCCTTTTGATATGGAGATGTTATTTCTGAAGTGCGAGACAAGTCCAAAATGAGTGCCCTGTTAATAGTTGTGGATGCTCTCATCAAGAGAACATGTTGAGAACGTTGTTTTTGACTGGCTGTTGGATCATATTGGTTGATGTTAAGAACATTGTTTCTGCTGAAGTGTTTAGAGTTTTGCAGCTTAATTCGAGTTACATTGCCCTGTTTTGGGCAATATGGTCTGTGATGGTCAGTTAAAGAATAAAAAAAATTCAAAATGGTGTGTGGTTAGAGTTGTTCCTGTTTAGAGGCGTTTGCAATGTGTAGGATAAGCCGTTCAGCTGTGTCATTTTACTTGGGGGGTATTGAAAAATCGCTGCCACTAGTTGTTTCGGTGGAACGAGAAATAAGGCCTCATATAAAGTTATCCGTGACACTCTATGATTCCCCTCTCTATCTTTTGGCTAGTTTGGATTGAGAGGAATCATAGAGTTTTTGATGGGGTTGAGAGACCTCTTTTTTTGTAATTAGGGATTGGTGGTTCAATGCCCTCCTTTTTTGGCTCACTAGAAAATCTTTTGTAAATGAACTAGATATAATAGCCTTTGTGAAGGCTCTCTCTTTTAGATAACCTTATACATGGGTTGCACCTTTTTGGTGCATCTCTTTTAATATACTTTTTCACTTATAAAAAAAAATAAAGTTATCCGTGACATCATGTGCACAGGCTGCTTGCTGTTACATTTCTAGAAGGCAAATCAAGTGATCAGCATTGATTTCAAGATTGACTTTGTGGAGAGTGAAAGGGGGGCTAGGTCAAAACCATGTTTGAGGTTTAATGAATTCTGAGGAGCTTGTGGTATCTGATACACGCAAGTTGCTGGTTGTGACACGGTTTGAGCATAGCTTAATTGGTAATGAAAACCTCTCTTACGAGGTCCCAAGTTCAAATCCTCCATCCACAATTATCCAAAAAAAGAATTTGCTGGCTGCGACATTTATAAAACCCCAATTAATTTATTGAGCAGCCATTTCTAATAATATAAATGGCATGATAGGTCAATACTGTTGCAAGTTTTAGTGGATGGAAAACATGTAAATTCATATGGTCGCATTAATTTTTTAAGATGGAAATAATCAACATTGAGGGAGCATGATCGACATGCAATGTTGAATGTGTTTTGAGTATTGCCATGATAAGTACTTAGTATCTAGCATATTGTTTATGGAGGGTTTTAGGGCTTGTTATTGGCTTACATGCTTTCATTTTGATTTAATTTCCCTTCCCAATAGTGGATGTTATAGAAGAGGCCACTCAGCCTACACCAACTTTGTTCAAGTGGGGAATGCGTTGGCTTGTAATTGAAATTTACTTGATGGGATTTTTCATGGGCATACCCAGTTGTTTTAGTATGTTGGTGATATACTGAAGCTTTGCCCCACCCCAATGAACTCTTGAAAGATTATATTAGCACCTTTTTCTTTTAGGCTGATAATTATTTCATCGTATCAGATCTTGTGATCTCCCAAAAAGAGCACAATGAGGACATAATCATTCTTCAAAGTTTGGCATGTGGAGCTATGGTTTAGCTGCATCGCCATGAGGTTATGACCCTAGAAATCTTATTTACGTAGGATTTTGAGCATGTTGGTTTGTTGGCAGTATCTCCTACATTTAAAAGTTCATGCTAAATGGTTAACAGCTTAGATTACTAGGTTCTTTGTTGATGATTGATGTACTTTTAACTTATTTTGGTGTAGGCACAATAATTGTATATCTTTTGCTATGTGGATGGAGAAATTCATATATTCTCCTGTGTATACTCAATTTATATTCTAAGTGAGATCATGTCCATCCATGAGTCTCTCTTCATTTTATTTATATTCTGAATGAGATCATGACCATTCGTGGCTCTTTCTCCTCTATTCATCTCTCACATGGTCATGATCTCACCCAAAGTATAAATTGGGTATACCCTGGGAGTATGTTAGAATTTCTGATGTAAATGATCTATCTTAAAAGATAACACCCCTAGTCTCCTATGGTCTTGGAGATGTCATGTCAGCGTAAACCACCGGTTTATAATTAAGTCTTCCTTTTTCCATCCAAAATGGTGTATGGATTCTGCAATCTGGTCTCTTGCAAATGCCGATCAAATCCTTCAATCCAGAGCACGAACTGATTGTTGGTCTACCCTGCTAACATTTTTTTTTTGTTTATGTATTTGCATGTTTCAGTTGTGTTTACACTCTTCTCCCTTCAATCTGAGGCATATGCTGGTTGTTCCTCTCAACTGCTAATATGTATCCGCATGTTTAGACCATTGTTTTCGAATCCATTGCACATGATGAGATGACTTACAAGATTGCTTTTGAGCCATTAATTCTCTGGGTGAAGCCTTGACGCATTTTCCATTATTTATGCATTAGTGTTAATGATATGGGCAAGTCCTGGGCCAGAAATGAAAGATAAGCGGGTACACAAAAGGATGGGGTTTTGGAATGTTTGTAAGCCAAAATGTATTTATTAGACCTGTGGCTTGAGAGTTTCATTTCAAAATTCATAATTTAGAAAAGAGGTGGTGCTCATAACTTAAAGCCACTTAAAGGTTGAAAGTCATTAACAATTAAACGGGGAGATTTAAACTCTGATTGATAGAGAACAAAAATGGAAGGAGTAAAGGAGATAAAAAAAGAAGAAGGAAAGAATGAAAAAATAAGAGTGATGCTTTTCGTTGTGTTCGTTATAAATGATGAAAGAAAACAAAACCAAAAAAAAATTAGTCTATTTTATCTTACTTTTTAATCCTTTCAATTAAAAAAAATTGTGATATATAAATGTGAGAAGAAAACATTATCAATGTCAGTTACTTCAGATAAATTTACTTGTCGCACCAAAAAAATGTTGGCCTCTGCTGAAACAAAGAAGAAACATTGATCTTCCAACTTTTTTTCTTACCAAAAAATAGGAAATTTTAGAGCTACAAAAATCGAGACTAACGGGCATAATTGAGCATAGATTGTTTAGGACTGAGAGGGTACAAATTGCAAGCTCATCACGGGGTTTAAGGTTTATGTGGATTAGGTAACCATGACGCTTGATGAGAGATTCATATTGGATCCAGTAGCATCTTTGATTCTTTTGTATTGTTGTAGGTGCATGGTGTCTGTTTGCCCAACTTTTGTGGTCACCCATCTTACAGACCGCTAGCCAATATTTTGCTGTGGCAATGGGCCTGCGTCACCTACACCACATATGTGGGCCTTCTCTCGGCTGCAAATATCTTCCGCCGGAACGCGCCACTTGTACCACATTTTGCAAGGTTCCAATAGTATTAAAAGAAGAAAAAAAAATTACCCGTATACTTGTAGAATCGGTGAAAATCATGCTCTTTTTTTTTTTTTACTATTGACTATGATGTTGTTTGTGATTAAATTTAAGTAAACTTTATGAAATTCATTTACAAATTTTATTTGCAACAAACTTTATGAAATTGAAAAATGAATTACATAGCTTATTGATTTTTCAAAATTGACAATTTATTATATTGTAAATGAATTCTATAAAATTTATCACCTTTGCTTAGGGATAAGTATAAAAGATGGTGGACTCGAGTCAAATTGATGGATTTGGTTAAGTTGAAATTTTCAAAATTTGGATTGAGTTTAGGTTGAAAATTTTTTGAACTCGGTAGATTAGGTTGGGTTACAGATTAAAATTTTTTAATCTAATCATTATATATATATAATTACTTTAAAGATTGATGGACTACATTCATATTTTGATAAAATAGTTTAAATTGTAATATATATTTCATGTTATATATATTTTCTTTCTAGAAACCATCCAACAAAATTGCTAGTTTTCATAAAATAAAATACTAATTATAATTTAAATATGTGAGGAGCATGTTTTTTTTAATATTTTATAGTTGAAGAATATTGCTTGTTTTTATGAAAATATTTCTTTTGGACTTTCAATATGATTTTCAAAAGTTTGTTGAATTGATTTGCTTATTCTATTTTCATTCATTTTATGTTTTTTGTATGATAGAACTTGGTTATGGAGATTTTAAGATGAAATTTATACTTTGTGTTGAAGATGTGAAGAATTTGATTGATCAAACATTTTTAAAATCTAGTTTTCATTTACTTTTGTATGTTTATATTAAATTAAGATTGTTTGAATTGTGTATGAAATGATTTAATGTACTTAATTTGTAAATGATAGTTTGTAAGATTTAATAAGTTCTTGTATGAATTTGATTTTGGATATAATGAATGATGAATAATTATAGTAACATATTTTTTTATTACGTAATATATTTGTATTAATTTTCAAGTGAAAAAATATTAAACCAGTGACCCAAACCGATTTAAATAAGTTAAATTAAACTAAGATTGGATGGATTCATGGTTTGAGTTGGGTTTAAATTTTTCTAACATGAAATAATTGAGTAGGATTGATTTTTTAAACACCTTTGCATTTGCTTTAAAGCGTAATAGTAAAATCTTTATTTATGATATTTCAAGGTTATTAATTGTGAACTATTGAGCATGTTTGGGTAACAGTTTTCTATTTTCATTTGAAAACTGTTTTCGAAAATAAAAACAGTTTTCTAAAGAAAACATGTTTGGATAACTGTAACTCGAAAACTGTTTTCAAAACAGAAAAGTGAAATATTGTTTAGATAATCTTATTTTGAAAACTATTTTGATACACATTGTAATTATTTTTAGTTTTGAGTTTAAATTTAAAATCTATATTAATTTTATTTCTCATATTTACTAAATACTTAATATTATTTTATTTTCAAAATTTTAATTTTTTTTTATACCATGGAGGAAGAATGAAACAGAGAAGTGAACACTGATTTTAAGGTTATTTTTCGAAAGTTATGTCAGAAAACACCAATTTGGGGTTTTTAAAAAACTGCTTTTGAAAACTGGTTTTTTGAAAACTATTTTAAAAAATTACTTTTGAAAACTGTTTACCAAACATGAAAAAGAATTTTTAAAAACTGATTTTAACTTTTGAAAATCAAAAACAGTTTTCGAAAACTTTATCCAAATATGTCCACTTCTCATATTCTCCACCGCAAGTAAGCAGGCCCATGCCACGCCATGGGATAGCATCCAACCTAAGCCAATCATAGCAATTCTCAGTAGATAACCCGTTTCTCTGCTCATTCATCTTGTCATCCGTTATCTAATCGCATAACCTCCTCGAATCCGAACCACACAAAATTTACCCTCACCACCCTCTCCCTAATTGTTTTAAAAACCAACCTTGCTCTCTTCTCCCACCTTGATCATCCCCTCCAACACGTAGCATTAACAAAACTACACACCAAGAAAGAAAGAGAAAAAGCCTCAAACAAATGGCCACAGTAACATCTGCAGCTGTTACTATCCCTTCTTTCACTGGCCTTAAAGTTGGTGCAAGCACAACCAAAGTTAGTGCTGCAGCCAAGGTCGCAGCCTCATCACCAGCCTGCGCCCCAAGGCTCAGTGTGAAAGCCTCACTACTCAAAGATGTTGGTGTTGCGGTTGCAGCCACAGCTGCAAGTGCAATTCTTGCTAGCAATGCTATGGCCATTGAGGTCTTGCTTGGTAGTGATGATGGAGGATTGGCTTTTGTCCCCAGCAGTTTCAGTGTCAGCAAAGGAGAGAAGATTGTTTTCAAGAACAATGCTGGGTTCCCACACAACGTTGTGTTCGATGAAGACGAAATCCCCAGTGGAGTTGATGCATCAAAGATCTCAATGAGTGAAGAAGAACTCCTTAATGGCCCAGGAGAGACCTACTCTGTTACCTTGACTGAACCAGGAAGCTACGGTTTCTACTGTTCCCCTCACCAGGGAGCTGGTATGGTAGGAAAAGTTACCGTTAACTAAGCTATTTTCTCCATAATAAAAGGCTTTTGTAATTCTAAGGGTTCCATCTCTTATGTCTCTTCTTTCTTTCTTTTTTTTTGAAAATTGAGTTTTATAAGGAGCAATCTTGTTTTGTCTGTATTCTTAATTTACTTAAATTGCTGTGGATTTGTGGAGCAGGTCTGATTTGAGTATTAGTATACATTTAATTTTTCTTTGTCGGACAATCTAAATGATTCCTCCATCTCCCAGTTTTCATCAGTTTGACAACATTTGGGTGAAAGAGGATTAAGGCATTTTGTTGAGGTTCGTCCCAAGAAAATAGCAGCCCGATCAAGTGAAATTCTTACATTGATACTGTAAACTTCTATAACCAACATCATGCAAGGAAAGAGAGAAAAATGGAAAAAAAAAATATTCATTCCCTTTTTAAGGATTAGGCTTGTATATCTCTCAAACTCTTCTACAAGGAAGGTAAGAAGATTCCAGCAAAATGCAGCCAATGGTGCATAATTTACAGATTACATTGTGAATGCGCATTGCATTCTATTGGGGCAGTAAATAACAAGCTCCCTAGGTTTAATCCTCAGGGGCTTGTTTAAGAGCCACTAAACCTTGAGAAAAGAAAAAAAATGTCTTCCCCATTTTGGTATATCGGCTTTTGCCTCTAAAATCCACTTATTCAAACTTTAACAAATAACATAGACAACCATAACAATTAAATAGGTAAAACAAATAAAAAGCAATAACATAACAATTTAACATGTTTCGACAATCTCTTTACCTACGTCTACCAATAAACCCTACCGGTTTATAATCTTCAATTACAATTTTAGAAAAAGCAAAGTTGTTAAACTTTCACAATCACCGCTCTCATCCTAGCTTAGTTGTAGGTGCTCTCTACTTTACAATCTAAAATCTCAATACATTCAAAACTCTATCCTAACTTTAATAGTAAACCCCATTTGATTTACAATATATATTTTGGAATTATGAGTGTGTCTTAAACCTTCTCTAAGACCCTATTTATATAAACGATATTTTCTTAATACTACTAGGAAAATAACAATAACAATATTAGAAAACTATTACTACTACTAAAACAAGCTACATCGAATAGGAAACTACTATTACTCTTACTCGAACAAACAACTACAAAATAGGAAAACACTATTCCCAAACCAATTAGAAACACTATTCCTAACAGTATCAAAGTGAAATCATATGACACTAAACAATAACAAGAAAACTGGGGAAGCCTAGGAGCCTATGTAGTTAAAGCATCAGGAAGCGTTGTACGAGCTCCAAGGACCTTACCACCAACATCAGGGAAAGCTTCAAATCCAGGCAGGGGGCTTACTTTGCCATTGCTATCTACCGCGAGAGGGTATTTGAGAAGATGCCCTTGCAATGGAGTAAAATTATCGGATGTATACTTCTTCCAGTTATCTTCAGCTATCTTGTTCACACTCCTCAGACAATCCAAAGTTTCAGGCTCCTTAAACAAACCATCTACTATCCCCATGTGTTCTGCCCACAGAGACATTCTATACCCATAAACCTGTATATGAAGAAGCAATTTGACTCAAATTACTTGTCAAGTAACAAATACAGTAAGCATGCTTGAGCGAATTCAAGATTTCTCTCACAACTAGGCATGCAGGGGAGCATGCCCGGATGCTAAATGGTCAATCAACCCAGGATATGAAATTGGTTCGCCACCCCTTTGACATCCTAGAGAAAATTCACCAAAACTTTAAAGATTACAGTAAGTAATTGGAAGATCAGTTTGCGTTTTCAAACCTGGCCACGTGGATGTCTATTCTTCTGACCCCATGTGTGGTGAGGCTGATATGCACCCATGGCGATCTCAGTGTCTCTTGAACCAGCTAAAGATCGCTGGTTAACATTGGCTGAACCCAATATCACATATTCGTCATCAACTATCATTCCCTTGGCATGTACATATATCATAAACCGTTGAAATTTTTGTGAAGCTGAAACCTGAAAATAGATCACAAAAAACTATTCTTCACATTTACAGCAAGATATGAAAGAATATGATAATCTGAATTCACACAATTGGCTCCATCAAGACAACAAGAATAGAGATATTTATAACTTCTTTCCGTAACCAGACACCATAACCATCCTGATATTCCTTGGTTCGGTCCTTGATTAAGGTTTTTTTTAGAAGTCCTCCATTAAGTTACATGCCAATGAACTTTTACCAGCCTTTATTTTGTTCATATACAAACTCACCACCTTTATTTTGTTCATAGAGGAATAACTCCTTTCCTTCTCAATTATTTATCTTGATTCATAAGAAAATCAAATTAGTCTTCATCATACAAATTTATTACACTTCTTAAAAAGAATGACGAGTTATTTTCAATCATTTAAGAAACAACTTTATCTAGTGAAACCAGCTGCAAAATCTGCATTAATATTATAAACAATAAGAAATCCATTCTACTACCCGAACTGGCTAGGTTGGTCAAAGTTCTATACATGAAGCTTGGTTTGGGAAAAGTTAGACATATAAAACAAAAGAGAGGAAAATGGAAAATGAATCAACTCAACCCAATGAGTAGAAGCAATTTAACTAAGGTGCAAAACATTCAAGTGATAGATTGAAGGTGAACAAAGAGTGAATAATAGATCCATAAAGTATAATTACCACATCGCCATTACTGGTAAGTGATTTACTTGAACGATCCACTTCTTTGAGAAGTTCCTCCCGGTTACCGAGGCAGTAGAAATTTAGGTAGTCGTGTGGATGTGAATTCTCAAGATTCATAGCTTGCAACTCCTTTGCTATGATTTCATACATCATTTGCATTGTTTGTCCCTGGAAAACCAAAAAATGTCCAAGTTCAATGATAAAAGTATTGAACATCATTCACATGGATTAAGACAAATTAGATGAGCCATATTTTATCGCATGTAAGTAAAACAGCCAGTTAAGAGAAGAATCCAGGTGAACGAGGGAACTGTGGAACTGTTTTTAACACATTTGGAGAAATAACAGAATATTATGATGAATATACCAAGGCCGTACATCAGTTGCCAGTGTTTAGCAAAAGTGTGACGCTAGAATTAAGAAAGACTTCAGATATGTAGACCTTAAAAAAATTCACAATGTTAAAAGTAAAAATCTCAAAAATTTGTTTATCATCTTACATTACCTGCCAAAAGAGAATTTGTTGCACAGAGGCAGAAGAGGGGACACCCTCAGGCCACATCGGTATTATAACATAAACTGCAAATCTCTCTTTTGCTCTTATCTTACTAGCAATCTTCAGTGCCAGTTCCATAGGAATTAGATTATCAGCACCTAGTCATGCCAAAAGATTTATAATAAACAAGAGGCCAAAAGAATGCTAGGCAGATATGTCAATCAAACTACATAATAACAACAACTTTTACATGGCGAGAAAACAGGAGTCAACATCTCTTTACATCAGTGGTTCTTAGACTTCTAATTTGTAAAGGTAAAATAATTCTTGCACTTAATGAATGAAATATAGGGATGTTATGGAGTAAGGCTGTTGCTATAAAATGTGAAAAGTAAAATGTGCGCAATTATGAAATGAAATGACCGGATACAAAGACCATACATGCTCGTGTGTGTTTCAGTTGGAGGAAGTATAGTTTGAGGAATGTAAATGGTCTCTATATATGAGTATATTATGCAGAAAGTAATATAGATGTTGCAAAAACCTGCATCTTTGTAAGCTGGCCATGCATATGATGATCCAAGGAAATACTGGTTCTCAATATATACGAAGTGTTGGGCACATCTAATTGCCTGGATGTATGCTGTTTGAATGCTCTTGTCTATCACCAAATTCTTTGCACAAACAAGATTCTACAATAAAAAGGAAAGTATCAGAGAAAACCGGATACCAAAGCATAAAAAATGTGAACCTCAATAGTCTAATACTAGATACAAAATGCGGTAAAGATATTACTATTAGTCAATACATAGAATATGTAATGTATTATCAACTTGCCAAGGGGAAGAAAGAGGGGTAGGGTGAGAACCTGTGCTTCAGCTTGATAAATATCTTTAGGAAATCCTTTCAAAGATCCTGAGTCTATAGATCGGAAAACCTGTCAATTTATAAAAATTAGAAAAGATTAGATAATGCTGGCAAAACTAGATTAAACTAAAGATTCTTTGCTTCAAGAGAAGTGTAGTAATTTACCTGAACATGCCAGTTTTCAGGATCTTCTTCCTTGGAGACCCATAATGCAGGATCATCATTTGCCATTGATGGAGAAGGGCTAAGTATCCATGAGATTCGTTCTAACTTTATTAAAGCATCGTCGTGCCAACGAGTTACCCTTTTGAATTTCTGTCCAATCTCTGACCATTTTGTGGCTTTCCTCCAACGCTGCTCAAAGTTTGTAAGAATATCATATGCAGCAGGCCCTTCAATCTTGCAATGTAGATCATGCCACGGTTGCCTTGGACCTTTGATTCCCGCCTAGCAATGAAAAAGGAAAGGAGAAACATATATTAGTGAGAGCCATTGCTCTCCTAAATTGTGATCCTAATGCATATAGATATAAATGGTCCAATGGGGGCAAGATTTTCCAGGAGCATTTGAAACATTTCGATTCTGTGGAGAAGAACCAAGTTCAAGTAGTATTCTATCAATTAAGTATTAGTCAATACTCGATTGATTAGTCTAATGTTATCGACAAAAAAGATTTGTTTAGTCACTTTGATTCTTTTTATCTAAGATACTTCTCTTTTTGTCCAACTTACTTCATTTTTTTTTCTTTGCAAGTTTCGAGAATACCCCCGTGCATCAAGTTACATAAGGTTTCATGTGTCGGGCCAGAGTACTTAGCAGAGGCACTGTCATTACAGTTTTACACAGTTCCAGGATCTGGAATAAAACTAATCACTGATATCTAAAACTATAGGTTGCTACAAGTTCCTTCTTCTCAGAACCAATACAATTGACAACAAGTGCATGGCAATGGCAATGTACAGCTTACTGACTGAAATATCTCAAGTAGAAGTTGGTTTTCATTGATCTAAAACAACACCCATGGAACTTTAGTAGGTAAAATAGAACGCTGGAGAAGATAATAAAATACTGGGGAAACATATACGGTACTTACAGGAAATGTTGGATTGTGGTAATCCTCCAGAAATGTAGTGTCAAGATCCCGAAACAGTCGATGTTCAGGTGTATCGTAGCGGCCATCACAAAGGTCCAGACCTCCTATAAAAGAAGTAATCTTCCTGTTGTTTCCTGATGCTTGTGTATCCACAATTACACATTTTTGATGATGGGTAAAGAGGTTTCCAACAACCTGGAGCAGACGCCACAAGAAATATGATTAGCAAATCATGATGTTCCATTTATCAAAAAAAGAAAAAAAATCCTGATAATTGAATTCAGGTTCCTCCATAATTCAGAAATTTTATTAGTTTCATATAAAAACACATCTAATATGTTGCATGGATAATATATTAGAAAAAAAATATGTGCAAGAATTACTGGACCATAGCATAGAGCATGCCTGTTGCTTGATAATGCTAAGCTTACTGCTGGCATAACGAGGTGACAGCACACATGAAACAGAGGAGTGCTTGAAAAACTTTCGTGTTTCTTCATCATGAGTTTGCATCACTCCAGTCTGCAATTGAAATTCCTTTTATAACAAAAACGGAGAATAGAATATACAAAGTCAATGATTATTTTATTAATTTATTGCAGGCAGCCGCGCTATTAACCAGAATAATCACATAAGCAGAAGCACGATATCCAACACTACATTGACTATAAAACAAATCACATTCCCAAATTTTAATTCTATTAAAAAAATGGAGCAGAAAAGGTAAATACTATCAATTCCTAAATGGCAGGTGAGTTATGAGAAACTCAATTAGAAAGGTAACATTATTACTACAGAACACATATATAATCACTAGCCACTAGCTACAGCATACTAAAATCCGCACATTCATGTTCAATAGAAACACCAGAACCCCATCATTCCCTCTTGAAAGAACACATTTTTTTATTTAAAAAAGAAGAAGAAAAAGAACCGTACCGTGTTAATGAAGAATTTACTGTGCGAAGTCTTGTCATCCCACACCAGCAACAAGACCCTCACGCCTTCTTGCGACTTGTACTTGAGCAAATCCCCAAGACTCAAATTCCCGCCGTTGGGCAATTCCCTGGTGGGCTCCCTCACCAGCTTGACCTTGTGATAAATGGACCAACCCACAATGTAAACCAGATGGTGGGCCTCGAGAATCGCGTGGCATATATCTTCCCAGCACTTCCCGTGCCTGAACACATTCCCATCCTCCAGCTCAATCTCCGGCACCATCGATTCTGGCACGTGCGCGTCCTGGTACAGCGTCAGGGACCCACCGTGCCGAACCGGGAAATAACAGTTCGCCACACCGAATCGCTCCGGATTCGCCGCGATGCCGTGTCTGTACAGCGCATTGTCCTCGCAGGGGATGAATCGCATCTCCACGCGAACCGCGGTTTCCGGCTTGGGCGGTTTCCCGAAGGAACTGAATATGGGAAACCAATCGCTGACTGTCTCGCTGGATACGATCCGTGCCGCGGGCACGGTGGCTATCCCGATTAAATCGGCGCCGAACAAGTCGTTGTCCTTGACATGAAACTCGATGTGAGTGACTGGGTGGGCCAGGGGGATTTTGAAATGCTCGTTCCAGAGGGGGAATTCGGAGTTGGAGATCACGCGCGTGCGGGCCACCGTGGCCCCCGCGAGGCAGACCGTGACGTAAGGGTCGCTTGTGATGATTTTGCGGTGTCTCTTCTGGTGCTTTTTCTTCCCCGAGAACTGCTTGCGGAAGGCGGCCAACGCGGTGAAGCATCGACTGAATCGCTCAATGACCAAGTCCATGTTTGGCAACCAGCGAGCTTCGACGATCTTCAAGTCAAGATCACCGTGAAGGTACACTACTGCATCAGAGCTATCGTCCGCCATTGATGGAAAAAAAGGGGGAGAGAGAGAAAAGTGAGAGAAGAGCTCGCTGGAATTGGTAGAGATGTTTTGTTTGATAAATGTGAGAGGAAAAGGTGAGGATTAATGTGAACAAGAAAGGTTATCGTCAATGGGGTTTAGGCGTTGGCTATGAGCGGAGGAACCAGAAAGCGCTTACCCTAGAATTGGACGGTTATTAATGGATAGTAAGTTCTTTGGTCCCTCCGACGAAGCCAACGCCGAATACCGAAGGAGAAACAGAGAAGAAAATTTTTAAAAAGAGAAATTGGAGTCCAAAAATGGTGAGGTGGTTTTTGCTGTAAACATCTGTTTTAAGGGACACGTGGCTGGATATTAGTGTGATCGATGTTGGTAAACGAGGTTCCTATTATAATCCTACAGCGTCCTTGAATTAAGGAGTTGACCGTGCATCCACAGGCAGCCTTCTAGTTTCTGCTCACCTAAATATTTGGCTGCTACGGCGAAAAAGGAACTTTTTTTCGTGGAAAAATCCCTTCTTTTGTTTTATGATCATCTCCAATGATAGGTTGTAGTTCCTGTTAAGAAGCCTTTAAATATAATTTTTTTTAAATAATATTCATAAAGGGTATTTTTTTATAATTAGAAAGATTTATATAAAAGAGTTTGTGAGGAAAGCAAAGAACCATAGATGAGCGGTGGGCGAGGGCGTTGGCCAGATCTTGAGGCATGGCGGGTTGCAGAGATGAGGAGTGGCGTGGAGATATATTTAATGCAGTTGTCAACCACGTGAGGAATAACGTAAAAACTTGGGAAGAGGCAAAAGATTACGTGAAGAGAGAAAATTTGATGGGCAAGAAGCAAAAGATTACGAGTGGAATTTCAAGCTGGAGCAGTTCTCTCCCTCTTAACACTTCACAAGTTAATGGTTCCGTTTACTTTTTCCATAAACCAAAGGGTGTGTTTAAAGGGAGAAAAAAATGTGAAAATAATAACGTGTGAAATGAGATTTTCTTTTATTTACTAAGAAAAAAAGTGAAAAAAATTATTAATAAATTTGATATATATATATATATATATATTTTAAAAAAAAGATAAATCAACAAAATAGATTAATGTGACAGTGGAATGGACGAATTCGATAACGGAATTGATGAAAGCTTGGTTGAAATTTGTTTTCAAAAATGTTTTACTGAATAAGAGCCAGTGAACAGCTCCTCAAAACAAAGAAGATGAAAAATTAAGTGAATATCTTCTTTTTATATGTCTTCTTGATAGCGGAGGTTTATATAATGGATCCTGCTGCTTGCTAACAAAAGTTCATCAACTAATTCTTATAACATAATCAAAACTCATGCTTCCTTCTTTATAAGATATAAAATCCTTGTGTCATGCTGGAACCTTTTCTAGTTCCGACTTCCCTGGTAGCTGTCTTCTCTGCTTGTCTCTATGTTTTCTTCTGTATTGGCATTCCTTCCTTGTTCATCTTGCTCTTCCTTGACTATCTCTGCCTGCTTCACTGCTATAGGAAAGTCACCATATCGAGCCATGAATCCTTACTGCAATGTCAAGTCTTAACTCTTGTCTCCACTACTCCATCATGGTTAATACACAAGTGCATTAACGAAATTTTTGAATAAATTACAACCTCTACCTCGTATTAATTGATTTCATACCTGAGTTTTCGGAAGTTCCCAACTGTAAATGTATACATTTACACCAACGTTTGGTTAAAGTCACCGACCACAATCCAAGGTACACTATGAACTCGAGCCAAGATATACATTTACACGAGTGTATGACATAAATCATTCATCACCATTTGATGATATAAAAAAAAAAAGAAAAAAAGTGAGAAATCTTATTTTTATCCAATGATAAAAAATGTTTTGTAACATATATTTATCATGGCACGTAGGATTAAATAAAAATAAATCAAATTATTGAGATCAAAGGACAAACTTGTAACCAAAGATATCCATTTGGGGCCGGTGGGATTATGTACCCGCATTGAAATCTCCAAAACCTTTTAATAATTTTTAAGTTGTGTTAAAAATGTGGTTTATAAAAAAATATATTTTCTCAAATTATAATTTATAAATAAATATACTCTAATAAATTCGGCTCCTAAATCCATCCTACTTGCAGCTTTAGTGCCAACGGTAAGGATTCCAACCAGTTTAAGAGATTTAATTCTAATTCTCCATTGGGCACCTGGCTTATTTGAAGCCTTGTGTAGAATATTTGAACTAGCACATCCCAGAGCATTGAGATCCATATGAATAGAATCGCTGCACGCAAGAATTAAATCACGATTCTATTCCAGCTTAATCCTATTCATGCAAAATTGCAATTCTGTCCTAGTTAAATTTTATTCTATGAACCAAACATAAAATTAACCCAACTTTGAAAAACTTGCATCACTGTAACCGTGCACCTGTTGCAAGAACTTCTCCAAGAATGGATTTTGAATATCAATATTCCAGTCACATCATTTCTGTTAATTTCTAATTACTTCCAAGAAGCAGTAAAGAGAGGCAAGCAGCAGCCTTTCCAATTAAAATTACCAAGAAACTACATTAAACATGATGTTTGTCTTTCCCCTCGTCCCCCACTTTTCATTATTCATACAACTATTTTTTTTTAATGGATTAATTACAAACAAAAACTTCGTTACATGACAGAACAACTAGCTTGTCCCATTTCTAGGCTACTTTTAATATTCAAACTACAATACAATGTCCAAGGGATTTTCCAAGTTCAAATGTTGTAAGACATTTTCCCATAACTGATGCTCTTCCAAAATTAACTCCAGAATGCATCCTGAGGAGTGAAGGCGACTTCAGTAAAAATGAAGTCCCTATCTGCAGCGTCAAACAGAATCTAAATACCAACTGCAGTAAAATGATTGATAACTTTCAGCTAGTAAAAAAGTCCCAGGTGGTAGCTCTGGTGTAGGACCATCTCAATTCTGGAAGTTCTACTTCAAGAAATGAAGGAATTATTCAAAGTCCGAGAATTCATGTCTGTAATATCTATGCCACCATGCCATTGCAACTGCTGAGTCGTTGATTTGCAATAGGAGGAGCCACCCTTACCATGACACTTTGAACAAAGGCTATCATCTTTTAAAAAAAATCCTCTTTAGTAATTGAATTCATAAGGAAAGCAAAGCAGACAAGAATAGAGAGTACAAATAAACTATACATACATATAGATGTATGTATGTTATAAATTAAGCAGCAAAAATACAGAGGTAATGAAGTTCCAAAGTAGCAACAAACTACAATAAGGTAATGAAGATTTATATGGCAGTTGGAACATATAAAAGGTAATTAAACAGTTCGTTAGATAAAAGGAGCCAACATTTTACAGCTTAACAGTTTGATAGCTTTCCTAAGCATTTAAATCACATGGAACTCGCACTAAAATGCAGGTGGACTCACGTTGGAGAATCCTCAACTGAACACATGAGGGTGAAAATTGCAGTCTAGCCTGAATTTGCAGGTCAATTGAATATTTAGGGAACTCTCATGCTTTTTTGTGCGAGCTAAAAGTTAGACAATAATATGGAGCAATGAACAAGCTTTTGATCTGGTCCCATGACTTAGACAAGGAAACAGTTTATGCATGGGTGTAATGAACAAATGTTCGAATGATTACACCAACTCAAAAATCATAGCATTCATTTTTGTCGTAATGTAAATGTTCTTACCGTAGCAAACCCAATGCACATGATACTGAAACCAGGGAAATAAAATGGTGCTCTCTCAGACAGGAACAAAGCTGGAAAAACAATTTAACTTTATTAGTCATAATTGACATTTGGCATAGAATATACTAAACTAGATGTTCAATCACCTGTTAGAGGGGAAAAAACCACTGGAGAAACAACGTTGGCGAAGGAACACATGCCCGAAATGAACCCTTGAGCCTTACCCTAAAATTTCATGAGATATCAGTACTAAACATAAGTAAAATCAGAAGGTAAGGGCAATCCCGGAGATGGGGCCATGTGCTGAAAAACAATATGCATACTTAGGCATGTAACATGTTCAGTTCAAACTTTTGATAATTCAAAGTTGAAGTTCTGATAGGCTAGTTTCTTTTTTCCTAATATTTATTATTTATTCTCTTCATAATCCAGCTCCATTGGGATTTTTTTTAATACACATTGCATTCTGGAAATTTCTGTTTCACTTGGCTGGTCATAAATTCCATATCAATCCAACTATGGACACTGTCAAAATGAAGTTAATCAACCAAAACTAAAACCACCTGCTCAAGTGGCCCAACTTGTTTAGATACAATGCTCCGTATCTGCACATATAGAAAACTAGTAAAAAAAAATTTCAAACCAGTATTAGGTACTTTGTAACAAGAAACGTAGTAAGAAACTTACACATGGCTGTGAGAATACAAACAAAATTGAAAACATGGCAGCTACATAAGGAACCTGCCAACATTCAAAATTTTAGCCAAACTAAGAGAACAGAAATTAGCTAAAAGAACATACAAGAAATGATACAGAACTTAGTAAAACACTACTATTTTTTAAGTAGTAAAATACTACTATTATATTGTAAAACAAAGGAAAGTGAATCATCCAAAAAGAAAAGAAAAACTTTTCTGTTGCTAGTTAAGTAGCGAAGAAGTACCCAAAATGACCATGCAATGCTGTAGAGAAACATCTGCACATTCAAGCCCATAAATTATCAAATATTACAGGTAGACATGCATGTTATAAGGCCTCAAGCATTAAAAAGGAAAATAAATAAATCCCATTTATTTTGTATGTGAAAAGGTACTAATGCAAAAAGTCACAGAAGTACTCATGTGCTCAACAAGCAATGGACTCAAATTGATGCAGGGGTGATCAATCATAGAGAGAGAATGATAAAATTACAGTCAGAGCATGATGCTTACATGTGCACAGCTAAAAATGAGTCCTATTGAAAGCAACCTCTCCTCTCCTAAAGCAGGAGCCAATATGGGCATGAGAATCAGCTGCAAAATTGCTTCACTCTTCAGATAAAAAGAAGACCAGTTGAAGATATACAAAAAACGAAATTGTGAAAGGAATAGCAAAAGAGAAACAAGGAATGGCAGAAGATACAATGATATACAGAAAAGTAATTTGTGAAAGGAACGGAAGAAGAGGTACAAGTGGTGATCAAAGCAGAACAGTGCAAGATCTACCTGTGAAATAGTCCCTGCAATCCCAGAAATCACCATTAAGTCAGCAAACTGGTCCTTGTTGAAGTGAAACCTGGCCTTTAAGTAGTACTGCAGGAAACAATGAATTGTACAGATTCATCTTTCTATAAGAAATTGCAAACTTCACTTATATAACATTCTATATAATGAATCAGCTAGCCTCCTTTTCCTTTTTTTCCTTCCTTCTGTGATAAAAAAATGAATCAGCTAAACTATTGCAAAGACTTGAAAAAAGAAATGATTGCAAAAAAATATACATATATATATATATATATATATATATATATATCTCTTCATCAAAGTAACCAAATAAGTTATTACAAGTTTGCATGCACATTGAATACTTAGGAGCTCTTTAAGACAGGGTAACCAATTCCATTGGGCAAATATTTTTTTTAAGAGAAAATTAAATGGATTTAAATTTAACTTTTTTGCCCTTCTCTGGACGTAATTATACATGCACACTGCCATCCAAGGGAGTCAGAACAAGTAATTATAATCAAATCATACAACATATCCTATATGTTTACATAACAATATCATATTCATCATATAAACAAGTACCAAGCTTAACCATCGATTAACGCCAACAATAATCTGTTGTAACTTCTAAACCTGATTGGTGAATCTTAGACTTCGCCCATCAGGCCAGTGCAGGTCATGCAGACAGGTTGGTCATGAGAAGCCAAACGGTGAGGAAATTTTAGGTCAGTGTCCAATATTAGGATTACATAAATGAAAGACAGCAGGCATTTGAAACGCAAGGGTTATAGTAACTCATGCATATCACCAAACACCAAGAAATCCTATCTAATATGGAAGCCAAGTTTGCTTGCCCGTTATCGGTATCTAGTATCCTGCATGTATAATATAGCTTGAAGGAAACTTGTAATTGAAAATTTGGAACTAAACTTAAAAAGAACATGAGCATCGAATTAAAGAGGTACCATTAATGATGCATGGAGGCCAACATCAGAAAGAGTGCTGAAAAATGAAACAATTGCGGCTTGCGAAAACGTCAAGCTGCAAAATTGAGTCCATATGATTATTTTAATCAACAAACACTAAGCGGTCAGGGAGAGTAGTATCAATCACAAACACCACAAGAGTAAAATTCACATTATTTTTTTAGTGGCTAATTCCATTAATTCGCTCTGCTATATTGTTACAGATATAAGAGAAAAAATGCCGTTCGACATTGATGAGAGAGAGAAGATAGGAAAATTTGACAGACCTGCTCTTCAACAAGGAGAACATGTCCTCAATCGAAGGCATTGTTTTGAATATCTGCACATTCTTAGCTGGATCCTCGTTTGGCAAAGCAACATCCACTTTTCCCTTTGAGATAATCGGAGTAGAAAGGTTATCGTCTATTATCGATTCCTGAAGGAAAACCCTCATGTACACCGTCGATAAAATTGCCATTGACGTCGCAACCTGATAATTAAAGGCAGAAAAAAATTTGAAATCCTATAAATTAAAAGAATCACCTATAGGATAAAAAGAGAGTGAGACCTGGAAAGTGGAGGCAGTGGAGAGGAAACGAGTAGATAGAGTGCCGCAAACGAAGGCACAGGATCCGATCCCCGATAAAATCCCAAACGCGGAAGCTCGTCGCCCCTCTGTAACATTGTCTGCCTGGAATGCCACATAATACAGAACCGGAAATTGATGCAATGAGAATATGAGATTGCCAATGAACCAACTAAAGCTTGTAGCGGGAAAAGGGGAAACTGGAAAGGGCTCAACGTCCAAATCTAGATTTGGACCATTTGGTTGAAATGTGTAGTTTATAAAACCAAAGAACCAGAGCATAATTTTTCTTAATTACTGTGACTTTCAGCCCATACATGGCCCTTTCAGATTTGTGTACAAGATGGGCTCCAAATCGGGCACTGAAAGGGCTGCAATCATCAGATGAAAGAACCAAGACGTTTGGACACGGAGCCTTTAAAATTCTTGTTTAGATCTGGTCAATATGATTTTTTTGTGTCAAAATTAATTTTTACCCGAAAAAAGTGACTAGTAAAAAAAATTCACTTTTCTACCTTATGATAAAAAGTGCCTCTGATTCAAAAGAATTTCATAGACCAAAGTTGGACAAGAATCTCTTTAACACTTAATATTAGAAGAAATTATATATATATATTTGTATCTTGTATAAGTCAACAAATTTTTTATTATCATCGATCTTGAATGCTTATTTAGAAATTTAAATCAGATTTTAATATGAAAAAATAAAAGGGAGTCGAGCTTTAATGTTCAATAGTTTTATGATTAAGAGAGCATTTTTTTTCTCTACCATTTGTGAAGAAATAATTAAATTAAGTAGAAAGATTTTTTGTTTTATTTGCACATGCACGTGATGGAAAACATCACTATTGTATCTTTCATTCATCCTCTCTTTCTTTTCACATTCTTTTCTTCTCTATCAAAGAGAGAGAGAGAGAGGTTTTACCACGTAGGCAAGGGCGAGGCAATGGACACAGCCTTCACAAACCATGGCAGTGAGAGTTTTGAGCACGTAGTACACATAAAAGAAGCTTTTTGTTCTGCTGTAAGCCAATACAGCTGCAAACAAATGCCATTAGTTCGATAAAATTCTTGTGTCCCCTGCATTTAAACTTATTAAGAAAAAATTGAGTTAATAATTATATCCCCTGCATTGAATTACCATTGATGCTTGCGGCATTATGAGCTCAAGGGGGATGAAGGGTCACCAAGAATTAGGATTGTGAGAGTGATAAACAAAAACAAATGTAGATGAGTTATCATCCAGAAACTGAATCAATGGTATCCACTTCAATAGGACAGGGAAACGAAGAGAAAAGTTATATTTTACTCTCATGCTCTTTTCTTTTCCAATACTTCTTCGTTTGATGCTATCTTAATCTGAAAGAAAATTCAAGTATTGCTCAAACAGTCGAAAATAAGTCTGCTTTGTTTTTTATTTTTGTTTTCCCCTGGTTTTTATTCCTTCTTTTGTTTGGAAGAAAAGAAAAGAAAATATGTAAAAGCTTTCTATTTGACAATATTTGGTCAAAAAATGTCATGTAGTCATGTATCAAAGGATAGATTCAATATAATTGGCATGCATACCTAAAGGTATTGTAGTGAGACTCATTGGAACTGTCAATAAAGCTTTCCTCCCATACTTGTCGGACAGATTCCCTACCAAAGGCATCATCACAAGCGTTCCCACCCCTATAATCTGCATAAATCATAGTATCATCCTTTTAATTTCAATTAAATTCATTCAGGATGATTCAACTACTGGTAAATGTAAATAAACAAACATGCATGCACTCTATTTTTTCAATCATCAAACTGAGACAATAAAAACTAAATAATACAAGTAAATTCAATCATAAACAAAGTAAAGGGCAATTTACCATAGATTATCAGAAACTGAATTTATCCCAGATAAAAAATTTAGTTCTTCAGTTGTTTCATAAACTTTTTCAAAAAATCTATTTAGTCAAAAACTAAAATTACAGCTAGGCCCAGATACTGTTAACTACTAGAAGCGCTTGTTGAATCCGTTAAGGTAAATAACAAGGGAGCACTCAGCTTCCCCGGGACAAGGCGCAGAGATAGTAAAGTTATAGAGAAGTTATAGAGAAAGAACTTCAAAAAGACTTGGCCGAACGTAGGCAGCAACTCCATCTCTTTAATTTATCAAGAAATTTTGAGCTAAAATGAGAGAATTATAAAGAGAGATAATCTAAAAAAATAATATTATTAACGAAATGTTTTAAAATTATTAATAAAATTTTGAATGAATTTAAAATATTAATTTTAAATTCGATATGATAAAAAATTCTCTGTTTGTAATAGGTCACATATAAGTTTTGGTCGGCTACTTCATTGCCCGGTTTACTGGTGTCAAGTCTTTATATATTTTTTTTCATTTTTGGTGTGTGATATTAATATATTATAATAAAGTCTAAATTAAGCTTGTTGAGTTAGCCTATTGTAAGGTTGAGTATGGCTTCTAGTACCCAGCCACTGTGCCCCAGGTGGGTTAGCCTACATGTTCCGACCAAACTTCCTATATTTGGCACTTTGCGGGGATTTGTCCTGATAGATAGTTATGTCCATTCACAGCCAAAGAAAAACCATTCCTTGTGAAAGTGAAGAGAAATTTCGTTTTATAAGAGACAAAGATATTTTAACTTCGAGTGCTTTAATGAATCTGTATGTGTAACCAAGAAACTAGAACATATTAACGCATATTATCCATAATGATAAAAATCTGACATATTTAAAATCGATGTTAAATTGAATAAAAAATTCTTAGGCTAATCCAACCCATCAACTTATATTTTCATTCTACAAAAAAAAAAAAAAAAAATTACTAAGCTATAGGAAAAAAACTAATAAATATCTGTCACGTCAACTTTTTAAGGTATATCTATCACATTTTTCTTTGGTTTTAAATCTCGATGAAAATAGAGTACTATTCATTTAAAAATTTTCATTTTAAATTTTGACAACAAAAGTGTTGATCTACAATTTACGTAGTTTAGATAAAATTTTCTTGTTTTGTTAAAAGGGAAAGTTAATAATAGTTTAATGATAAATTAATTTAAAAGTTTAAGCTTTTAAAAAAAAATATGAAACAATAGTTGGATTTTTTTCAAATTATCTCTTTAACGTGATATCAACGATAGTTGAAAACCCAATTTCATAGATAATTTGCCTAGTGTTTTCCTTACACTTGGGCTATCTCTTCAACATGTGTCCAAATATAAAATGATAGCACGTGTTGAAGAGATAGCTCAAGTGTAGGGAAAACACTGGGTAAACTATCTACGAAATTGGGTTTCTAATTTTCGTTGATACTACGTTAAAGAGATAGTTTGAAAAAAATCCAACTATTGTTTTATTTTCTAACATATTTAATGACTAAAAGAAAATAAGAAAAAAAGGTTCTTAAGGAGTAAGGAATTCAGCAACTGTGCTTACTGCTTAGTTAGCAATCAGCTCAGAAACTAAATTAAATTATCTTTAATGTGATCAAAGAACACAGGCTATAAGTAGCATGCATGAAAATTAAAATGAATATATTGGGCAGAAAATAATACCGCTTGTTGAAATCCGGTGAGGTATATGGCCGAGGAGCACTCATCTCTTCCTGGGCAAAGCGCAGACATTGTAACATCAGTAATGGCTGGACTCACCATAAATGTCGCGAAGTTATGGAGAAAGATTGTCATGAAGAGATGACCCAACCCCGACAGCATTGCAAGCTTCTCCATCTCTCTCTCTCAAAATAGCTACGAATAGCAAAATATATACTACAAAGTTCCAACCTACAAGTAACACGTTGAAGCAACATATTAGGATCACATATATATAGTTATAAATGAATAAGTGAAGCGTACACTTTACCATTTAAAATCACTGTCGCGGTTGAAAACCTCTTTGAGCAGCATGATGACAGCGCGTAACATACTTAAGAGAATTGACTGACCAACCACGTAGATACATTTGTTGTAAAATATTATTTTTATATGGGGTAAAAATTTTACTAATAGTTATTCTAATAGTTATTCAGTAACTTTATCAATAACATGAATAGTAATGATATGAATGTTATCAATGAAATTACTTAATAATTATCGTTGAAGTTTTCACTCAATTGAAAAATAGTGTTTTACATAGAATGTAAATAAGAATTTTTCTCAACCACGTGTGAAAAATGAGACCCATCACAAGTTGATTGGTCTTTTTGAAGAGAGATTTTGACCTATACTGATGCAAAACTCATTTTTGTACTGAAATAAAAATTTAATTAGTAATTTTTTGAAACTTTATTGATAACATTAATTAAATATGTACGGATGTTACTAATAAATTTTTTTAAAATTATCAGTTAAACTTTCATCCAACGCAAACAAAAATTTCACAAACCACGTAATATCACATGTTGTCAAATTAGCTCCACAAATCTTTTTTTTTTTTTGACAGCAGAAAGTGAAAGAGAATAGGAGACAAATGAACTATGCGTATCTTGTAAGTTCATGCAAGGGATAATAAAGATTAAAGATTAAGGTCCAAAATGTTCGAAGTTTAGGACCCGTTTGAGGTGTGAAAGTTTTGAGTTTTGGTAACTGAAATGAAAGAAGCATGGCACCAAATTAATTACCCAAGAAATAAAATTATCCCTTATTAAAAGGTATGCTTTATGCTCGACTAAGTTTTAAAATATTTTGAGATTATCGAATATAATTTTAATTGCGATATTGATTGGATATTCAAATATTTGATATTTGGATATGTTCTCGTCATTCTATATATATATTGATATGTATAGAAAATTTAATTTTTTAAAGAGAAATAATAATTAATGTTAAAATTTAATAAATTATATTATAATTTTTTACATTTATTATTATTTAATACCTAAACTTAATTGTAAATTTTTTATGAATTCTAAAGTTAAAGTTAATTTAAGAAACTTAATTAACCTTTTATATTGCAGCACAAAATTTTATAAAAACCTCTCCCCCCCTCCACTTGTTCCCCTCCGACACACTAAACAAGCAAGGATTAGTTGTACTTAAAACCCAAAACTTACACTGCCATCGTGTCGGGATCGGGGTAGGGGGCTAACGAAAAGTTAAAAAAAGGAGGAGGAAATAACCGGATGGTTTCCATATTGTTGGCTAATTTAGGTTAGACCTAATAGAGCCGATCCCACCCATCTCAAAGGGTTGAATTCAATATATTGAATGATTGCATACCTCCGTCTGGTTTTCCATCATTTGTTAAACTTTGACTTATCAAAATAGAAAAATATTATGAGATATTTTAAAATAAAACATTTGTTAATATATATTAAATGAAGAAAGTATATTACTTCGAGTAGAATTCAATATATTGACAACCTTAATTGTGACCGAGAAGCATGAAGAAAAGTCAAGAGAAATGGTTTTTAAAACGCTAGTTGCAAATAAACTCTTTACATGCTTTGTTGATCTCTCCTATTTGGGAAGTACCACTAGAAAATGCAGAGAGATTCATTAATAATTAGAGGAAAAAAATTAATACCGTCTTTTCTCTTCGAAATTACTAGTAAATCTCTTCAAATCTAGAATGATTACCATAAACTCAAATCCATAGGATCAATACTCTTTTCAAAATATTGAGTGGATCATAGTGAATACGTGAATATAAGATTGAAAGATTTCATAATCGCTATCAAAGAGATGGACTTTTTTTATTAGTGAGCTTATAAATTCAATTTTGTGCTTGATTCAGATTAAATACGATATAAAAAAGTAATTTTGGGTAATATTTTAAATTAAGATTTAAGTAATTTTTTTAACGAATTTAAAAAAAATTAAATTAAAATCCAAACGAAACTATGAAACAGGTTCATTTCATTCGTGGCTACCTGTGGATCAAAAATTACAAAGAGATCAGCGTGAATCGAACTCTTTAACTGGTACAAATGACACGTACTCCCTAAGGTCTTGTTTTGGGCTACCGATCCTTTTGATGCTGTCAGCTTTTGAAAGCTGTGAAGAGAGAGAGATTAAATCACGTGTAAAATCATAAAGAAATTAAATAATAATTTTAATATTTAATAATTTTTTTTAAAATTAAATAATTTATATTTAATTTTTTTAAATGATTAATAAATTTTTTTGATTTTATAATAATTACTAGATTTATAAAATCATCATTATTACCATGCTTGCTCAACCATTAAATGTGGAAATAAGATCCAGGAAAATTTTCAACAATCTCTTATACTACTTATAAAGATCAATAATTTTTATTACAAATTGATATTAGCATGGTTGTGAATGATTTGGACTCATACAGAAGTATATTCAAATTTATTTGGTTAAAAATTTAAAAAAAAAAACCGAAAAAACTGGGGTTATTCTTTACATTATTCAACATGGTCTAAAGATGGAAAAAAAGGAAAAAAAAAAAATCAGAGAGACATTCACAGGTCCAATGGCTGAAAAGCATCTTTTGGATTGCTTTTGAGCAAGAAAAGTACAAGTCAGAGGGAAAGGAACGCTGCATTTTCAATGAAGCTTCCACGTGATTTCTAGGCAGCCACCGCTGTCCATCTCCATCATTGCCTTCTTAATTTAAAATGTAAATATCAATTACAGAAAAATATAAATCACGGAGTAGGAAAATTCATACTCTCTGTTCATATTTTTAATTTATTTTTTTAAAGTGAAATTTTCATAATATTTGTCTACTTTTTTAATTAGGATAAAATAAACTAATGAATTTTACAAATATACATTTAATTTTTTTTATGTCGCATATAATTCTTGTTGAACACCCTAACTCAACTTTAACGTACTTTGAAAGTTGTTTTAGACAAAAACAACATTTGCATTAAATTTTGCGTAAATAAAAAATGAACAAAAAATATGAGATAAATAGAATGAGTATCATGTAACTCGTAGTTATCAAAATTAGAAATTTATATATGGTAATCTCGGATTTTAAGATTACCCTATAATTTTATTACTAGATTCATATTACCTTACTTGGTTTGTAAGGTAATCTGATTTTAGATTATCGATAATGATGATATTTGGTTTTCATATTTAAGTCAATTTTAAGTTATTAGTTTCTTTTTAAAATTTAATTAAATTGAATCAAATTTTAATTAAAACATCATCTTAATATGTGATTTGATTAAGCTTTTGAAAAATAAACTTCACTTCAAATTGATTTAAATGGAAACCAAACATAACAGGTTCGGTTCGTAAAATCGTTTAACACATTTTTGATAATTTAAAATTAATTACAAGCTATTTATCTATTCGTAATTTTTTGTTTAATTTATAATATTTATGGTATTTTTTTATAGGACATATTCAATTATATATATTTATATAAATATAGTACTATAGTGTTATACTAATACTATTTAATTATCTAGTTTTAATATATACACATATATAATATTAAAAGTTATTATTTTTATAATATTATCTAATTATAATATGTTTTTTAATTAGCTGGTTTGTCTTGAGAAACCATGCAGTTGAGCAGATCAGATAAGTAGTTAAGTTAATTAACAGCTAGCACATCAATCATAGGGTGGCCGACAAAACTTGGAAGCAAATTACATACACAGCATTATTAATATTCATCCACTTTCTGCCTCATGAAAAGAAAGTTGTGTAAAGGACAAGCATCATGTGCCAACTATTAAAAGAAAATAGGTAATTGTTTCATGGTATGTTTTTGTCTTGTGGTCTGTCCATTTTCCGCTGTTGTGTATTTGGAGAGCAGTTCGACGCAACAGAAGTATCAATTTTTGAACTCCAAAACATGGGGATGGTAGTGGATTGGCTATTTTTTTGGTATCCGAATCCGTTTAAAAGATTTTAGATATTAGATAAATGGTCTTAGATGAATACCGGTATTAATTTTTAATAATCAACGGATATTGATATATCAATTAACTACTCGTTAAATCCAATTTATATATATTGATGTCTAAAACATATTTTTAATATAGTTTTTAAAAAATAAATATGATGTTACAAAAGTTTGAATCCATAATTAAAATAACAAGGGTTTAATATGAATTATTTTTGTTGATTTATGATTTAGATTGTATTGTTAATATAATTTTTATTTGAAATAAGAATAATAATAATTCATAGATCGAAATCGGGTAAGATATTGTTTTGATTCATGTCTGTACTCATGTAATTTGATAGGTACAAATAATAAAGAGTAGTGCAAAGTCTAACAGAAATAAATATGATTAATGAAATTTTAAAAAATAACTAAATACATGTAAAACATTAGTAATAATTTATTAAACGAGTATTTACATGGGCATGATAAAATTTTTAGATACCTTACCGATTGTCATCTTTACTAAAACACAACAACATAATGACCATGAGACAATGAAAATAATTTTTTAACAAAAGTGTTCAGCTTCACTTTTATCCATAAAAAAATTGAAATATTTTATAAACAATCTTAAACGGTATATTATAATCTTATATAAACATATCGCCGTATGCTACCGTTTTATCAAAATTATTTTATTTTATTTTCTTCTTAATCTTATAATTTTTTAATTCCGTATACATCTTCTAGCTAAACCGTTAGGGGCATAATTTATTGATTAAATCGATATAATTGTCTAGTTAATTATCAATTTATGCAAACATTATTTCTCTAACATGTTAATTATATTCTCTAATCTGGGCAGCTCATTATTGGCAATTAACAATCTAAAGCATGTCAAGGGCACGTGACAAAAATATATAAAATTACTAAAAGATTCTTTGTGATGACATTGAAGATATGATATACCTACCTCAGTGCTTCAGTGCCTCTGAATCTGATGTGTAAAAAACAAACCGGGAGTAATATAAGTGGTCCCTATGTTTGGTTTTTTTGGTCATTTGATAAAATCCATACTATATTTAGTGGATGGATCACGGAAATAGCGGAGAAGTTACGTGTTTGATGCCAACTGTATAAGAACCGTTCTTATAAAGTAATGTCAAAAGCTGAATGGAATTTTAGACAAAATAGAATTGTAGAAGAGTAAAAAATTTCTGAATATATATCTTAACAAATCTGATCATGCCACGTCATCTGCTGGAGCGGAGCAAATCTGTGGATTCTGTGCTACACAATAGCCACAGACCCACCAGGGCCACCACACACCGCACCAGGACTGAGATATATGTAGTTATATACCGGTACCACTTGCAGTCTGTCAAGTATCTCACCACAAGCTTTAAAAAAAAACAAAAATACTGTAATGCATGGAACTGCATTACAATTCATTCTTAAGCTATTTACATGAATTGATTATTTTTTATATAAAGTGGATTGTTGCATAATCTCATTCAGATAAAAAAAAATACTAAAATTTATATTTTTGCCATTTAAAAGAAAAACAGAACTAATAAAAATATGATCATTCAGGTCATGGATGAAATAAAACGAGTGATCATCTCTGACAATAAAACCTTGTATTTGATTTAGATAATCATTTTCTCTTTCGTATAGAATTTTTTTATATTTATTTTTGACTTATTACACGTCCGTTAAAATATAAGTATAAACATAAAAAATAAAAATATATTTTAAATATAATTTAATATAAATTTTGAATAAAATTTAATATAATTGCCTTCAAAATCCAACTCATACTGACCAAGCCTCCTTATTTTCGACCTTAGCTTAAATTTTAATCGAATAATTGACAGAAATATCAAATCGAATCAATATTAAATATTAAAAATTCAATTAAGATAATTTAAATTTTGTAAAACTAAATAAAACACAAACTAAAGTTAAAAACAAAAATAAAATTATCATAAAATAAATAATAATAATAATAATTTTATTTAAATTGTAATTAAATAATATTTTTATAATAGAAAAGACGTAAAAACGTTTGTCAAGGTCATTTAAAAAAAATAACTTCAGTTAAAACTAATTATGCAATCATAAATTATAAAACTAAACTTCTGATTTTAAGTTTTTTATTAATAAAACAATGAGATGTTCGGTCTGCTTCTACTTCGTGACAGCATAGGCTATCGGCTACTCTAGAAACTAGGCTGAAAAAGGGCTAATTGTTGTCACGGTCAAATTCGAATAGTAGCACTTTAAATTTAGATTTAGCTAATTACGTTTCTAAAATGTACGGTACTACGGAGTACTTAACAATTTAGAGGGTAAAATAGTAACTCCAGGTACAGTTTTGAACTTCCAGTCCCAGCATCACCCCACATCTGTTTACTTATCCCCACGTGGTCATGCTGCATTGTATCACTCACGCGCGTAACGCGTGCAACTTTCCACCATACAGAAATATAAGCAGTTATCACAATCCCTACTTATTGAACGAGATAATTGACGAGAAGTGAGTGCTCCGTTTCGCTTCTCTCTTTTTCAACTCTCTCACAAATGGACTCTCTTGCTCTCTTCTGCACCGGCGTTCTCCTAGCCTGTGGACTCTACTGGTTCGTCTGTATTCTTGGCCCAGCCGAGCAAAAGGGCAAACGCGCTGTCAACCTCTCTGGCGGTTCCATCTCCGCCGAGAAAGTCCAAGATAACTACAAGCAGTACTGGTCCTTTTTTCGTCGTCCAAAAGAGATCGAAACCACCGAGAAAGTGCCCGACTTCGTCAACACATTCTACAACTTAGTCACCGATATTTACGAGTGGGGTTGGGGCCAGTCCTTCCACTTCTCCCCATCTATCCCCGGAAAGTCCCACCGTGATGCCACGCGCCTCCACGAGGAGATGGCTGTCGATCTCATCGACGTCAAGCAGGGAGATCGAATCCTAGACGTCGGATGCGGTGTCGGTGGGCCCATGCGTGCCATTGCCGCCCACTCGCGTGCCAAAGTCGTGGGCATCACGATCAACGAGTACCAGGTGAATCGCGCCCGCTTGCACAACAAGAAAGCCGGACTCGATTCTCTCTGCGAAGTGGTTTGCGGGAATTTCCTCCAGATGCCGTTCGCCGATAACTGCTTCGACGGCGCGTACTCGATTGAGGCCACATGCCATGCGCCGAAGCTCGAGGAGGTGTATGCTGAGGTCTTCAGGGTCTTGAAGCCTGGATCTCTATATGTTTCGTATGAGTGGGTCACTACTGATAAGTACAAGGCGGAGAACCCTGAACACGTGGAGATCATCCAAGGGATCGAGAGAGGAGACGCGTTGCCTGGGCTGAGAAACTACTTGGACATAGCGGAGACGGCGAGGAAGGTAGGATTCGAGGTGGTTAAAGAGAAGGATCTAGCGAAGCCGCCGTCTGAGCCGTGGTGGAGCAGGCTGAAGATGGGGAGGATCGCCTACTGGAGGAACCACATTCTTGTCACTGTACTCTCTGCCTTGGGTATCGCGCCAAAGGGGACTGTAGATGTCCACGAGATGCTTTTCAAGACTGCTGACTATTTGACCAGAGGTGGTGATACAGGGATTTTTACGCCGATGCATATGATCCTCTGCAGAAAACCTGAGGAACCAGTGCCTTCAAGTTCTTAGTCATGTAGTAGCAATTTTTATTTGCCAATGTTTTGAGGTAACAGTAACACCTCCTCTACTCTGTTGCAAGAATCTCTCTCCGTTCCACCTCCTGTTACTTTGGTTTTTTTTTTCCTTTGGTTTTTTTTCTGATTACTTATAAGTAATGTATCTTTTTTGGGTTTAATTTAATTTTAATGGCGGATCATGTTGTGATAACGAAATTTTGATTTAATTTTTGAGTAATTTATGGTGGTGAGGACTCTGTGGGTCTTGTGGAGAACAACGGTTCTAAGCTGTAAAAGATGGTGATATGTCGAGAAAACAGCTCCTCTTTCTTATTTTATCTGGAGAATCTCTATCTCGGAATTTCCGCCACGATTTTTTCTACTAATTTGCAACTATTTTTTAGTATGGTACAGTATTAATAAATAGATCAATCAGACTGAAACTCAATAGATTAATGGTGTAAATCTATGAGGTGTACATGAGAGTTATGCACTGGCGAGGACAGCGGAAACTTCCCCATGAGTTGTGTTGAAACTTGAGAGAAAGTTTCACTCAGAGACGCACATGGAAAATCACTTTTGCAAAAGATGCCTAGGTGGCGACCACTGTGCACTGACTTTTGACGTGTTGCTATTTCCCTCAAGTCAGGATCCCGCCAAATTCGTGTTTCAGCTTTTGTGTGGTTTTTAGCCGTGGAAGGGAGAGCAATCGTAGGACACGTGGGCCATACCCACGTTGGATCTTTCAACCTTTCCTTGTCCTGTCCTGGTCTTCGTGCTGCGACTTCTTTATTTGGTTATAAACAGTTTTTTTTTAATATTTTGTTTTATAAGTTGAAATATGACATGTTTGGGAACTCGTTTAAATAGGGGTTAAAGATTTTTTTTTTATAAAAAAATTGCTTTAATTCTCACACTTAAATCGATTCCAAATCACTAGATCCAAATGGAGGGTTAATAATTGCTGGGTTGAAGCATATGGTGTGACAGCAAGGACGTTATGTCATAAGGAGCATGTGATTTAGATTTGAATTTATGTTCTGGCAAAACCTTTTTAGGTGGGATGATAGTTGTCTTATTATTTGATTATAACCTTCAAAAATTATGGAATATAATTTATAATTAAAAAATTTATTTATTTTTATTCACGTTTACTTAAATGAATATAATTCTAATCGGTTATTTATAAATTATCAATTTTATTTACTCAGAAATGATAATTAATAAGATATTCGTAAAATTTTATGTATATATAACCGTATCCGTTTAGTTACAAAGTTATTCGAATCCGAACTCGAAATCGTTAAAAACTATAAAATATTATTTGTAATATCGAAAAACTCATTTATTTCTATCTATATCTACTTAAACGGATTCCGATTGATTAACCGTGAAAATTTTATAAATTATCATCACTAATAGATATTTGTTAACCACGAAAACCCTACAAATTACCTATCCCTAGCAAAGATTGATAGAGGTTTGGCATTAATTAACGGTGGTATCGTGTTTCATAATAAAACTTAAGGTGGGTCCTCTCCAGGAATTTCTTTATATAACCCCGTTGATTACATATCAGAAGGAGAAATTGTTCTTATGATTTTGGATTATTTAACGAATGGGCAATCAAACATTCCCTTCCAGTTCCAGCGGCCGAATAAAATTTATTGATGATTTATGAAGGGTAGCATTATTGGTAACTGATGTTCATGGATTTCTGTCTTGTTGCCATTGTTGTTGTTCTGGTCCAATCTTTAATTGAACAAGAAGAATGAGAACCTCCTGGCTCTGGGCAATCAATGAACATAAATTTGTTCTTTTGGTTTTGATCTAAATATCCCACATCTTAGGTAGTAATTGTTTTCCTCCCAGAAAATTGAGCCATATCGACTAAAGAATTATTGTTCTTCTAGGTTCCTATCTGCCAAAAAATATGACATGTCGAAATTTTAAATTTAAATGACATGGATTACGTGTCGTCACATGGCGTATATGTAATATATTACATTTGTAATAGGGTTAGAGATGGATTCGAGCTGAGTCAAACTCGAATGTTAAAGTGTTTGAACTAGGTACAACTCAAAATAAAAGAGTTTGAGCTTGGGTTCAATTCGAGCTCAAAAATTGAGATCGAGCTCGAGCATTGAATTGCCTATTTGAGTTTGAGATCGAATATAAACTCTAATTTTAATAAATAAAAATATTAATACCAATGTATAAATATTAGCTCGAGTTCAGTTCGTGTTTGATAATACATTATCGAACTGTTCACAATCTTCACGAGCGAATGATAAAATATTTGAGGTCGCCTTGATAAAATATTCAAATTTAATTTTCAAATTCAAACTCGAATAATTCGATTAAAATTCGGTTCAAATTCATCCACGAGTATCAACTTTTAACAACTCTCAAATCTCATTCATCAAGTTCAAAGAAATTCAAATTTAACAAGGTAAAAAATGCTTTATTGAAAAGAAAAAAAGAAGTTAATGTAAAACTTAAATATAATCTAAACATAATAAACAATTTCAGATAGCTTATAGATCAAATGCTGAATTAATATGGACCGAAAACATACTTCCTGTCATTGAAGCTTTTCACTTACATGATCTGTTTTCCTCTCGGTATTGATACTTCTAGACTCTCAGAACTCTCCAATTTGATGGTGTATGATCGAAAGAAAAATGAGCAGCCTTAGTCTAAGGACCAAACCATGTATTTATACTTGTTCTCCCATCAAGAACGTCTGTATTCCATACATCGGTTACCACAATTAAATGGGTAACGTCCCAATAACTCTATGAACGTTATGCAATGAATAGGTTCAAATAATGGACCATAAATTTTGAAACGAATTGGTTACATTCTCACACTTGGTCCATACATTTAACCTAACTTGATCCCATTGATTATATTTTAAGAAGTGAATATACGAGTAATGACGATAAGTCCTCTAAGAGTGAGTATTACATTCCATATATTACGATGCATTTAGTTCCTCAAGTAGTATTCTTCATGTGGCAACATTTTCTTAATGAATAAACCCTATGTTTATTCTTGGTCTTATACAGATGATTTTTTCTCAAATAAAATGGTTCGAGCTTGGATTTGATTTGAGTTCAAAAATTGAGATTGAACTCGAGCTTTGGATTGTTTATTTGAGTTTGAAATCGAACATAAACTCCAAATTTAATAAATAAAAATAAAAATGTTAATATTAGTATATAAATATTAGCTCGAGTTCGATTCGTGTTCGATAATATCTTATCAAACTTGTTGATGCCAAAAATGTACGTTGCTGAGCTGGAGGTCGAACTGCGGAGGGGTACCTGCACAGGGAAAGAGAGAGGGGCTATGGGGTCGACGGAGGGGGTGCCTCTGGGGATGCTCCGATGCTTAAGTTAGGGCAAAATCAAGTGTATACATGGGAAGCTCAAAAGAATTCTCCTTGCTTTAATGCTTACCTGATCCTTTTTATAGGGTTTCGGAGGTGGTATTGGGCCTAGGGCGGCAGCGATACGATGCCCCAACTGGGTTGGGTAATGATGCCTAGGAGGCCCAGCTAGGTGGCTGAGGGCCGTTCACTAGGGCTTTTGCCTTGCTGGCTCGATCAGGAGCCCTCCAGATACAAGGGCGGTTGATCACCTGACATCCCAACTTGGTTTCGAAATGATGCCTAAGAGGCCCAGTTGGGTAACTAGGGGCCGTTCGTTAGGGCTTGGCCTCGATGGCTTGATCACGAGCCGTTTACGTGTCTGGAGTAGTCTGCCGACCTGACACCCAACTTGGTTGGGCAATGATGGATTGGAAGGTGGTGGTGACATGGAGGCATAGCGAGGGGCGGCGAAGCCCTGAAGGGCGGTTATGACCTGGAAGCTGAGCTGCCCGGTCTTGGATCGTCCACGTGTCTTCTTGTGACCTGCTGTCAAGATAATCCACGCGTCGTCTTCCTATTGAAAGGGTATTTTTTGGCAGTATCAGAACTGTTCATAATCCTTACGAGCTGAATGATAAAATATTTGAGTTTGCCTCGATAAAATATTTAAATTTATTTTATGAGCTCAAACTCGAATAACTCTATTAAAATTCAGTTCGAATTCATCCCTAAAATAGGAGTATCAACTTTTAACCACTCTCAAATCTCATTCATCAAGTTCAAAGAAATTCAAATTTAACTAGGTAAAAATTGCTTTATTGAAAAGAAAAAAGAAGTTAAAATTGCGAATTCAGGAACATTTATGGTGGAGTAACTGTTACAAATAGAAGAAGTTCACGAATCACTATTATTTCGATTACTATTGCCATTCGATTGAGCCGTTTGCGAAATATTCTTCTCTTTTTTAGAGGCATATTTTTCTTTTCATTTATATTTTAAGCTGGTCAAGTATATACTGTACATCTTAAATGCAGCGAGAATTGTAATACATGAACCTATGAAAAATTCTTGACAGCAGTACATGCAAATCTCTTAATTTACACAATTGATAATTTTTAAAAGTTTTTATTAATATTAATAAGTGTGTATGTAAAATATTATTAATAAAATTTATCAATTATTTTTTTAATCGGTGTAGTCAAGAATTTTTTTATGGCTCATCTAAATAGATATGTTCTTTAGAAAATATCCTCTAGAGTTAGGGGTGCAGAAATGACCTAAACCCATGTGCCCATCCGTACTCATCCAAATTTAAATGGGTTTGACTAATATGTTCACATGAATGGGTATTAATTCGTTTGGATTAGGGTTTTTTTTAGTAATTTGATTTTTTTTTAAGTGCACTATTGGATAAATGTCACGTCAATACCGTGTGAGTTTAATCAAGCAAATCTGTGTGTACAAACCAGTGGATGTAAATCATCCCAATTACAGAACTCTCCATATTTCGCAATCCTTTGTTTCCTAATGTACCCTAAGATAAATTTAGAAAGAAAATACAATCAATTTTAACTGACCCCGGAATTCAATTGAAGAGGCCTAAGTGGGTTCATGGCTCTTCTCCTCCATAGATTAACTTCTTTCCTTGGCTGCAAAGCCACCCCTCCACCGACTGTCATAGGCGCCGAGAAAGGAATAAAGATATCCTCTTCTTCTTCTCCTCCTCCTCTCTCCTCATCAGAATAGTAATTCCGTTGATCATATTCCTCCGGTGCAATCTGAGCCTTCCGATTAAAATTAGCAAAAGTATCACGACCACTAGCAAATTGCTTCATTTGACTCAAAGAAGGCGCCCTATGACTAGACAGTGCAAGCGCGCCCTTATCACGATCAGCAGCAGAACCAATAATTTCACTAACAGATTTTCTCTCTGTTTTTCCCCTGCTGCTAATGCTAAACATTCTCTTTATCTTCGACCCCTGTTTCTTCTTTTTCTCGACACGAGGAGATGGCGATGATAAAATAGGCTGATAATTATAAAGATCTTGGTCATGCTTGGTGGTTTTTTTCTTAGCGATTTTCTTCTTGTGCTTGATTTGACCAATGCAGGAGACTTTTGGTGAGGTGGGTTCTTGAGTGATGATCCGAAAATCACTTTGGTGCTTCGACTTCCTAATTCGAGCTTCATCGGGGATTATCGATACCATCAGACCGGAAAATCCATTGCCGGCGTGAGACTTGAGCTTGTTTATTACGCTGTAATCTGATCTCTTGTGGTGATGATCTTTTCCTGGACCGAATGAAAGATTTTGAAAACTGATTGCAGAGGTTGCTTTTGTTAGATATTTCAAGATCTTGTTTTTGGGCTTTGCTTGTTTCTGATCCATTGTGGTGTCTCAATCTCTTTTGCTTTAGTGGTCACTTCTTGTTTTATATATTGCAGGAGTATCCGTTAAGAAGAACATTAGATATTATGATATACAGAGGTTGGTTCTTTTTTGACTAAGTCAACTAAGAAGAGAGGGTTTGGTCAATGGGGAGCTGTCTGTGACTCAGCAAATTAAGGTGTTAAACCTTCAATGGTAGTTAACCAAAGAATTTAGTATAATATTGTTTTGTTTTGATGATGCACGTTTTTCTGTTCTTGCGAGAAATTTTTGTCTCCACTCGGTTTAAAAGTTATTTTTTTAAACCAAACGAGGGATATAGGGACACCTATTTTGAAATAGATTAAAAAATTATCAATAAAATTTTTACAATTAATAAATAAGTTTAAATTTACAAAAAAGCACCTGTTTTCAATTCGACACAATAAACACGTGCTAATTTCCAACCACAGAGAGAGACGACCATAGAAAATTTGAAAACAATTGCTGGTTAACTGCTCATGGCAAGAGTATAGCCCAAATAATGGTTGTACGATAAATAATTATGTGTGTTGACTCTATGTCAATGAAAAAGATTTTAATAATATGTTATTATAAATAAAAATTTTTAATTTAATATAATAATTAATAATTAAAATAAATAACAATTTTGTAACAATAATAAACCCAATATATTTATACCTCAACAACTTTGATATATATATTTACATGATTAAAACCTCAAAGTATAAAATACAACTTTCTTGAGCCTGTGGTATATGTATCAAGTTTTTCACATTTTTCACTTTCTCATGAATATTTTATTAAATACATTGACCGTGTTATGTTTCATAGTTTCTAATTTAATTACATAAGTTGTGTTTAATCGTAGTCACTTTTACCTTAGCCAATTAAATGCACAAGTCTTTAGTGATTATCGATCCCTTAATAGTTAGATTGATAGTTATGACTCATTTGTTGTGCTCGAGATCGAGGTGTTAAAGATTTGTCACTATCATTTTTTTTATACTTGGGCTCACAGCCTCAAACCTTCGAATTATCATTTTTTACTTGATATAAACCATTGAACTTCAAATTTATTGAAGTTATTGTTTTACGGATTTTTTGATGGTTAATTAATATTTCTATCATGTCTATTTTTTTTCTTTATCTTTTTCTCTTGTTTATTGTGATTTTTACACGTGGTTTAATTAAAATAACTTTTTCATTTTTTATTTTTGATACAAACAATTGCAATAATCACATCACACCATTGACTCATTTTTTTTTTTTTATATTGATTGAGAATAATCAAATCCGAATTTTCTACATTGAAAAATTGAAAATAATCATTTAAGTTGAAAAGTTGGGTTTACTTTTCCTCGTTTAGAAGAGATGCCAAGTTGAATTTAAAAACTCTTTCTTATTTAGCTCTCTGTTTTTTTTTGTCAAATACAATTAAATCCAGTAGCTCATTTCTTTAATGTAAAAAAAAAGTTTTAATTACTTGACTGAGCGAAGCTTAATATTAAGCAACAAGATTACTGAGGACTATCTGTGAATATTTATTTGAAATGGGCAAGTTAATCATAAATGATGTTGCGTATTTTTCAACCTCCTTTGTCAATGTCACCTAAGTATATTTTTTGGTTTTGTAATGTCAAGAAGCAAATGAGAAAAAAAAGATCATAGTTGAAATGCTCATATAACGCTGTCATATAACTTGCACTTTTTTTGTTTTGTTTTTTTATCGTTTCAATTGGATTTTTTAATTTATAATTTTATTTTAAAATCTTGAAATTATAATCTCACTAAACAATAGTTACAGTTCCATCCCTTATTTGATTTTTTTAACATAATCATGTCTTAAATTTTTTAACAATAGTTACAATTATAATTGTGATTGATATAAAAAGAATGGAAAATGTTTGTGATTTATGATGTAAAACAATGTCACGTAGTTCTTCTGACAAAAGGATAAACGGCACGTATTTTCTTAGAAGGAAACACAACGACACGTTTTCTAGTAGTTTTTGAAGGAAGGCAGAACAGCACGTTGTCTGTGTCAGGCTCCACCCATTTCATTGTTAAAACGACGATATTTTACGTTATCGTTCCAGACCGCTTTTTCCTTTCTCAGTTCTCACTGATTCGACGGAGTTTCCACACTCTGCCTCACTCAATCCCTTTATCCTATCAGCATACTTACTTTCTAGTTCAAAACTCGGCCTTAGTTCGTCGTTTCGCGCTTAACATCAACTACAGATTGGACTATTATTATCCTTTCGTCCCGAGGTAAGCCCTTACCAGAATTTTTGTTTTGTTTCTCTCCTTCCAAATCAAACCATTGCTTTATCTTCTGTAAATGTATTTCTCGATGGTTAAGAGCTGAAATTGATATGATTATGCATTTTAATTGTTATTATTTCGAATGATTAGGCTTACCTAACTGATCAGAGAAGTAGATGCCTTTCCGATGTGCCGATTTTTATAATTTAATGGTATTTGTTGTTGTAAAATTAGTTTTCCTCTAACCCCCCTGTATAGGGAGAATTTGATCTATGACGTTTTTTTTTAATGGAAAATAGGTTTTATTGTTGGCTAAAGACTTGATTTTTGTCTTTGAACGCTCGCCCAGTGTGAATGTGAGATTGATGGATAGCTTATTTTTCAAGGAAGTGTAGTTTACTTGCAATTATAATTGAGACTTTGCTACATATGTTTGAATTGTTCAATTACATGTTAGAGGTAGGGCATTTCGCTATAAAGTAAAGAAAGAAATATTTAGGTTCTTAAGTTTCTATGAACTATGAATTGGATTTGGTGGTTTCTAATTTCGTAGATTTTCGTTGGGAAGAATTTTCCTCATTCCTCAATAATGGATGTGTTAGACATTCTTGAAAATTTGGAACTGTCAAATTAAAAGCAATGTAGATGTCAGATTAATGTGCTAAAAGCTTTCACCTCAATAATGCTGGAAAAAAAAAAAGCAGTAACTTGGATGATTCAGTTCACTACGCGTAGAAACTGCCATTATTCTTCGATGTAGTCTAATTGTATAAGTGGTGACAGTGCTTTGAACTTTTGATGGTACATCAGTATCTGCTTCTGATTCACACTTAGTTAGCAACTATTCGAATTGGCCATTTGGACAGCGATTTATGTTTTCACCCAAAGAACTTTTCCTCCTTTATGAACTCATTTTGATTCAGTGATTTTTCAGACATTTCAAGATGATTTCGACATTTAGTTGGCATTAGGTTTCTGAAATGGTTTCTTTATCGGTATTGCGTTCAGATTGAGGATCACTTTATGCTTGTAGGACTTGTTTTGACATGAAAATATCTTATTTGGGAAGAGAATCAATTATGGTTCTCTCCTTTGATTTGCAGGATTTCATTATCCGTGCTCGAGTGCTAAAGTTGTACAGGCAAGCACTAAGGACTGCTAGAAGAACTCCTGAACATGCTAGAGGTTAAGCTTCTTGCTTTGAAGAATCTTCTATTTAAATAATAATCTTCTAAAAGAATATTAGTACTTACTAAGATAGATTTCGTCTCATGGCTAAATGTGGTCTGAAAGAGAGAACATACGGGTGGTTCGAGTAATTGTCTTGTTTGAATTGACTCGGTTTCTTATTAGGAGTTAAGATATCATCCTAAATTCCTGCTCATATCATGCTGTATTTTGGTTCTATCTTAAAAGTTGATGACCATGTGAAGAGACCGGAGTTATTCTCCATGACTTCTAATCTTGTATACTAGTATTGAACTAATATGAATGGGATATATTGGCTATTTCTAATAGCATTACTTGAATGCAATGGATTTTGCAGCTGAGTTGAAACAGACAATTAGACAAGAGATGGAGAATAATCGGAACTGCAAGGACAAGCAAAAGATCCGTTTCTTGATTAGTGAAGGACTAGAGAGACTAAAAGGTCTTGATGAGATGCTTGATATGCAGGGCCGTTAGTAGAGTTATGCATAAGGAGATCTTTTCATGCAACAAAGGAAGATGTAGTTTTTTCTCCAGATACTTTTGGTAGACGTAATGATGATTGCTTCTTTTTCTTTTAACAATTTGATGCTGTTGGGGAGGAGAGGGGGGAGATGGGGGGGGGGGGGGGGGGGGTGGAGGATGGGATTCAAACCCAAAACCTCTTCTATAGGGCAGCTACTAATAGCAATAGGCTATGCCGTTGGCCAAGTAATGGGGATTGATTGTAATCCCTTTTTCTTTCTTTTTTACCTTTTAGATCAGTATGATTATTGGAAACTCTTATCAACAGTGTGTTACCGTTGCCAAATGGGCTGCAGTTCTCCATTTCCCAAGCAAGAATGAATGTGTTGTGTTTTTAGGTACATATTTTATATCCATTTAGTTTCATAAATGGGTGACCTGAAGTGAATCTGTAACAATGAAAGAAATCTTTTGATGTGTACTTCATAATTAAGAGGATCATAACTTGCCTTGAAAGAATTACGAGGGGACCAAAGGAGACTAGTCGTTGTCATATTAGTTATTGGTTTTTTGCGCTTGTTATTGGTCTTTAAGCAGGATCAAACTGAGATTGTATTTGGTTGAAGTGCTTGGTGGAAGGATGTTATATTATTCATAATATTAATGCGACATCCATTGAGTAAAATATTAATCTCTCAATTTTCCTCAATTACAGGAGAAAAGTCTAGCTCTTGACTAAATAGTGTTGACCACTATTGTTATGTTTGGTAAAGCTCCATTAAATTGATGAATACCACTCAGGGCTTAATGGTTCTACTCATCTTGTATCAACGGGAGGCCAATCATCCATCGGATTTACTTGCAGACCTTGTTCAATGCTCATGAAGAGCGAAATTTGTTCATATTGCGCTAGCTTGCAAAGAGGACTGTAATACGGTTTATACTTGTAGACCTTTTTAATTTTTTGTTGTATTTGGTTTTTTTGGGATAAAGTTTATGTTCTCCCGATTGATTGCATATTTTATATGTATATATTTTAATAAAACGAGTAAGAGACTGTCAAACTCCAGACCATAAAAGATGGTTTTTTAGAAGAAAAAAAAGTGTGAAGTTGTTAGCCACCATCAATCCTCATTTCTTGCATCTGCAGCTTGTCATAAAATCCAAATCAGCAAGCACATCATCGCCTTCAAGAAGAACCATATGTTAGCACCAACACACTTGAAAGGTGATTAGAAGAAGCTTTTGTATTTTAGGCGTCCCGCCAACATCTTCTGCTTCTGGGACGTTGAATTTTTTTAAAAGTTTTAATTAATAGTCAATATTTATTATATGTTATTTGATTTAATAATAATTATAAATTATTTAATTAATTATTTATAAATTATAATAAAATAAAATAAAAAATTATATATAATTTATATGTTTTAAAGAGTTAGTAAAAGTATTAAAATTTGTTAAAAATTAATTAATTATAATTATTGTTATTTATTTTATATCATTTATATTATTTTAATTAATTACTTATTATTATTTTATTAGAATTTTAGAACACCATAACATTTCAAAAAGTTTATGTTTTAACACCTTTAGACTTACGTGTCGCTTTAGAGCTTACACCCCGTCTCATTGGAATAAAAACACTTTCACCTTATTATTGGTGAAACGCTTTCAAAAGCTGGAATATTGTCTCGTTATCTAAAGCCCTTTGGAACATACACCGAAAAAAGACTCATTATGGGTAAGATGGATGTGAACCATTTTTATCTGCAAGGGTCCCCATTTGGTGCTCATCCCCTAAAACATGAGGACTAAGTCTTATGGAAAAAGTTACTCTTAATCAAGAACAGCCTTGTTGCTTCAGGGGGCTCTTCTCAGCAAGCTATTCTCAAAATGTCTCAATGGGAAGAACATGACTAGCTCAATATTAAGAAGGCCTATGAGTAAGTTAGGCCTAAAGACACAAAAAAGATTTGGCCATAAGTGGTATGGAACAGCAGCTCAACACCTAATCATGCCTTTATTCTATGGCTACGCATTAGAGGTAAATTATTCACTAAGATAAACTCTTCTTTATTGAAATGGACAGATAATGCCCCTTGTGTAGAGAGTCTGAAAAATCAATTGATCATCTCTTCATTTCCTGCTGGATTAGTGCATCCATATGGTCAGATATCAAAGGGTGGCTTGATAGTAAAACAGGTATGTACACTATCAAAAGTGCAGCAAAGTGGACTCATAAAGAAGCAAGAGGAAATGGACCCCCTACAAAAACCAAGAGAGCTGCTCTAGCCAGTACTGTTCATCATATTTGGCTAGCAAGAAATGCTAGACAATTTGATGGAATTGTAGCCCATCCTAGTAGCATAGTCAGAAAAATTAAAATTCTTGTTTATAGAATTGTATATGCTAGTTTTCCTGAGCTTAGACTAATTTTATAAATGCTTACATGCTATATCTTCTGGGTATGCTCAGTGAATTTTGTATATATTTTGATCAATATAATTACATTTACTGATAAAAAAAAACACTTTCACCTCTAAAAGAGTGATGATCTCACAAACCCGGTTCCGTGAGAGTCAAAAAAATTAACTACTAATCACAAAAAAATTAAATAATAATAATTTTTAAAAAATTTCAGATACTAAAATTATTATTCAATTTCTTTGTGGTTATTAATAGACTTATATCACCATTCCCCATTCCCTGTTAAAACACTGATTCGTGGTATTTTGGTCAAAGCATCCAAAGTTCAAACAAACAAGGAAGTAACACGTATTCTATAACCGTAACGGTATCATGTCACAACGACACAGGAACTCTTAAGGTACCAAGCCCACGTAACAAAAATTTTGAGCATTAAGCAAGTGGGACACTTGTACATATTCCCATCCCGAGTTCATGAAAAATAGATGTCAAAGATGCGCATAATACAGACACTTTAACTAAGTTATAACCGGAGAGGGCCGAATCTTGTTTCCCCAACTAGGCTCTGAATTTGTGGGATCTCCTACCGATATAGAAACCAGATAAGAAATCCAAACGCATTCAGTGCTTACACAGGCACTAGGAATAAAAATCAAACAAGCAAACCCTTTTGTTAAGTACAATCAAGTATCCAAGAGACCAATCTTGCTTACACAGGAAAACTGACAATTTGAAATATATTGGTGCAACAGAGAGTTGATAAACTTGCTAGAAACTGAGAATAAAAATCAAGAAGTGAAATTATAAAGGTAACAAACTTAAGAAAACAGAAAAAATAATTTATTTGTGTGCACAGAAAAAAAGAAAGTGTGATAAATCACAATTTCTAACAAAAAGTCAAATTTCTGATCTCACGCATTACATATAAATTGATGGTATCGAGAATCAAGATCTATCTCACATAAGTTATAGATTCAAAACATGTAGCAGTTTCTACAACGGCCGAGTAACAAATCCCCTATCCACCATCTTCTCCACTAACTCCTCATGCTTCTTTAACTGCCCTGCTTTCCTTAGCTGTCCCAGGACCATCTCATAAACATGCAAACTTGGTTTTAAGCATTTCTCCTCAATCATCTCCCTAAAGAACTTGTAGGCATTGTTCCAATGCCCCATCGCACAATACATAGTGATCAAAATCCCGTAAGTATTCACATTAGGCTCAATTTCTTTCTCATCCATTTCCTTCTTTAGCTTGAGAACCATGTCAATCGATTTTGAGTCAACAAACATTCGCATCAATATATTGTAAGTCACAGTATTAGCCTCACATTTCACATCCTTCATCTTAGTATACATCCGGTGAGCAGCGTTCACATCCCTCATCTTCGCAATGGACCTAAATATCATATTGAAAGTAGATGCATTCGGGTTACACCCATTCTTAACCATGGTGTTAAGCACCTTAATGGCCTGCTCAAGCTCCTCATCCTTACAATGACTCTCTATAAGGAAATTATATGTAATCGTGTCCGGTGCACATCCAAGCCTTTTCATCTGATTATACTCTTGCAAAACCTTCTCTGTCCTCCCTGCCTTCACATGAACCCGCATTAAATTGTTAAAAGTAATGGAATTTGGTTCACAACCGGCATCAAGCATGTCAGAGAAAACATCATGGGCACGAGTAATCTGCCCAGATCTACACAGTGCATCTATCACAATACTGTAAGTATACACATTTGGCTTAGTACCAGCCATCTTCATTTCCCTAAAGACCCTCTCGGCCTCTGAAATATTACCAGCTCGACACCATCCATGAACCAAGCTAGTGTACACAACAACATCAGGCTTAAATTTATCCTTTAAACTATCAAAAAACGACTGAGCTTCACTAGCCCTTCTTTTTTTGCACAATATACTAATCACTATGGAAAAAGCAATCTTATCAGGGGTGCAACCATAATCCTCCATACGATTAAAGGCGAGCTGCGCCTCCGCAGCCAATCCGGCCCTCACGTAACGCCTAACGAGAATCGCGAAGGTTTCAATCGTAATTTCAACATTTCTAGCTTTCATTGAATCAAGCAAATGCCAAGCTAAGTCGAATTGCCTTACCTTCCCAGCGAGGTCGATCATTTCGTTGTACGGATCCGGAGAATGAACGAACCCGTCGAGTGATGTGGCCCAGTTGAAGAAGGCCAGGGATTGGAGGAAGGGGATGCCGTGGCGGACCCCACCGCACTTCTCGATCACGCGGCGCACGACTGTAGGGGAGATTGAGTGGGCGGTGGAGATTTGGGAGAAGTCGAGAGACAGAGAGGAGATGGTGAGGCCAGGGCTTGGTGGAATCGGGTTGGGGTTAGGGTTGGGGTTCTTGCGGTGGTGGTCTTTGATTAAGGAGTGAAATTTGTCGACGATTAGGGTTTCTTCGGGTGATAAAGAGGTGTTTAGTGCGATGATGGTTTTGGTTTCAGTGGTTGTCTCATCTTCTTCTTCTTGAAGTGAAGTTAAAGAAGAGTAGGGTTTAAGGGTACGCTGAGAGAGAGGGGAGAGAGCATGTAGTAAACGGAGCTTTGACTTGATTAAGGCCATTAATGGAAGATTGCTTGCTTTGTTTCTTTCTTAGAATGACTGCAAAGTAACAAGTTCAGGTTCAGCGGACGAGAAACAGAGGGAGCTAGGGAAGTGAGGGGGGAAAAGGATCGAATAGTACAATTAAACGGCGCCGTGGAAATTTGATGCCTACGACGTCGTTCAAGAGTTTGTTAGAGTTTATATTTAATTATTCATATGAAAATTACTTAATTTGTTAGTGGAAATATGAAAATTAAATCACTCTCGATCAATGAATTGTAGACACTCAGACACTTAAATTTATGATTTTTTTTAATTTCGATAATAAACTTGTTTACAGTTTTTTTATGGGCCATGTATTTTTCAACTATAATTATTTTATATGTTTTTACATAAAGTACAAATATTTTATAATACATTATCACGAATTGATAATACAAGAAATATATTATGGAGTAATATTTTTTTGTCAAAATTTTCTTCGTATGAAAAGAAAGCACAACTACTTAGGGATTATAAATTTTTAGGTGTTTGTTAATTTAATAATTCAAATTTTCATAACACAAACGCAAGAGTAATATGATAATTTAATAAATATACATATTTAATTTTTTTCATTTCAAAGATTTATTGAAGATGTCGTGTATCTATACTGTTGGAAAACTCTCGTCAAGATCTACAAAATAAGATCCGGAGGCATTAGCTTCCGACCATTCGATTGCCCTCATGCGCCATCGATTATTCTGAGAGGGTGTCTTTTAGATTTAGCAATTTTCGATGATTTTTAGTAGAAAGTAACACTACTACTAAGTTAAAAAATGAATTTCTAACCTATCAACAAAATTTGGCGACGAATCACCGCCAGAAACAGTCGAAGTGGATCACATTCTTCGACAGACTCCAGCATTCGCGATTAGGTTTCGTCCCTTCATTTTGAATTTTTGACTTTTTTAAGTTTTTTAAAATTAAGGTTCATATTTTAGTGTATAATCAAAAGTATTATAATCCACAAAGATTGAGACAGAATGCTAACCTACTCTTTTATAAATAAATTAACATTTTTAATTTTGATAATCAACCCACTATAATTTTTTATGGGCAATGTATTTTTCAACCATAATGATTTTTATATGTTTTTACATAAAGTACAAATATTTTATAACACGTTATCACGGATTGATAACACAAAAAATATCAACATTTTTTTTAATCAAAAGTTTCATAGTATAAAAAGAAAGCACAACTACTTATGAATTAGAATAAATTTATAATGTCATAAACCGGCCTTTATTAAAATAAAAATAAAAAGGACTAATGCATTAGATGGGACTCAAAATACGTGGATAGATAGAAATTCATATATAAAAGGGTTTTGGTTCAAAGAGTTTTATTTTGATAAAAAAGTTATAGTCCATTTCCAACTATTCTTCTTCTTTCTAATTAGTTAAACCTCTTGAACTTAAAAAGTCTAATTTAAATAGGAAAAGGCATCTATATATATAAATATTTCATCACCTTGTCAACAATCTTATTACTTTTCTTTTTGAGAATTTATTAAGCCCTCTTTTCAATCTTTTTGCATCGATCCCTTGGATCTTTTATTGCTATCTAATAAATAAATAATTATTACTTGCTAGCTTGCATGAGTATGGATGATAATACTGAAGCTTCAAGACTGGTGTCACTGAAGGATCTTATACCATTGCGTCCACAGGGAACTCCAACTCCGCTTTACCCTGGATACTTGAAGACTAAATATGTTAAGGTCAAGCAACCTTTGTTTAAAGGTAACGTTACAATATATTGGCAAGAGGTGCCGCTGCATGAAAAGCAATATGATCACAACAGTATTAGAAGGAAAAAACAGGCTGATCATAACGATAAAGATCATGATGAAGACGACGAAGAAGACGATGATGATGAGATGAAACAAGTTGCATCTTCTGGTGTCTTTGGATCTATTGTTCGATTCATTAAACGGCAATCTGATAAGCTATTTGGAACTTTATGTGGCTTACACAAATTTAAAAAATCATGATTCTTAGAGAATTATGTATCGAGATTAAGGTTTATTTATTTATTTTTATATTAATAAAGATATAGATGAAATCCAAGTCTTTATGTTTGAAAGTGTTCGGTCTGCTATTAAACTCTAGTTACATAATTTTTTTTTTCTTGTTTATCGGAAGGATTTGAATAATCCTAATCTTGTGTTATGAATTCTCATAAGATCTCAGTATGGATGACTTTTAAGTCAAATGTTATCTAGCAGGAAGATTTACGTACTGACATGAAAGCTTTTGCTTTCAATTTTTTTTTAAAGTAATATTGTAACATGATTGATAAATTTTTGGTGCCCTGAATATTTACTCTTCTATACATTAATATCATACTAAAATTAGGATGGATATGTACCTAAATCTATTTCTTGATTCAATAGAAGCTCAAAAGGTGAATAGAGTCCAAATAACAAGAGAAATGCATTCCTAATTCTAAATGAAATGTTAAACGAGGTAGGGATTCATATATAAACATATATCCATTTAGATACTCTCAAGTGACCCTCTCTCTAATAACATTAGAGGTCTTTGGAGATCAATCTCACTATATATTTGAGTGAAATGGAGAAGATCTCAATCCCATATAGTTTATCTCTTACAAGGGTATTTCCTTGTCAAAAATGGTTGGTTTGAAGGAAAAATTATTGTCCGGTTCAAGTCATAAAATTACATGGCACAATGGTAAAAATCTATTTTTCTCTATCTTCATATGCCATCAAACCATAAGATAGATAATTTCTCAACAATACAAATTTGTAATTATTTTCATATCTTAAAAGTAAGAGTAGTTCTCGTAATTAATTTAGGAGTAGAATAATTTAACTATATATAAAAGAAGTGCAATAAAAATTCAGTGTTCAGTAGGAGTGAACATGAAACTCGGTTGATCCGTAAACCCGACCCAAACCGATATAATGGGTTGAGTTGGGTTGAAAATATTTTGAACCCGATAGGTTAGGTTGGGTTAGGTTATGGATTCAAAATTTTCAACCTGATCCAAACCGATTACCCGATCAAATATATAATTATATATTTTATATTTATTGAATATAAAATGTGTATAAATAATTATAGTATAATTGTAAGATATAAAATAATAAAATATCAATTCTAATTACTACTAGTGTGTAAAATTATATGTAGCAGATACTCAAATGTCCAAATATGTCTCGTACTTTCCAATTATCCAGATTTTAGTTTTAAATATTTATACTAGCAACAAGTATTGATTTCGAGTTATGAAATAGTTTTCATAATTATCCTTAAGCATAACTTCAATCAAAATAATATGATGCAAAATTAACTTATATTGACAAAATTTTGATTTCTTGTACTATTATAACTATAGAATAAACATAAAAATTAACACTATAACTTGCAAGATTCCAGTTATGATCAATGTATGTATATAAGCTTATATTTCAAAAAGATGTACCATAATGTTGGAATGATGAATCCATGATAAAGTTTAGTAATACCAACTTGCTGGAAGCCTTTTATGCAAACATTATTGAACCATTCAATTTGCCTCTCTGTGACCTTTTAAGAGCTCTCATGTCGCTTCCAAGTGCATTAAAGGATAGTAAAAAAATAAGACCTATTAGTGAAAAAGTACTAGCACGACTAACAAATGCTGAGTTATTAAAATATATTATTAGTAACTGTCCAGAAATCCATATTTCCTTCATAATTGAACAGTATTCTAAAGTAAGTTATATTCATATCAACTAAAGCAGTTCATAATGCAACATTCAAATGAAGATTGCGTTTTTCAATATAACGATGAATCCATATTCCAACATCAAGGGCTCCAAGTCGTGAGCATGCATATAAAAAATTGACCTTCGTCAGTTCATCGGGCTCTATATTACTCGCTTGTACTGACTTTATATTACTCGTTTACATTTCATAAAACAATGCTAAAGCATCATTACCAAGTTTGGCTTGAACGTAGCCTCTTATTATGACATTCTATAGCACAACATCCTTCTCCTGCATGTCATCAAAAAGTTTCTTACCAGTATCCAAAAAACTAAATTTAGCATAGCCTGTAATCATTGTAGTTCATGAGACAATTGTTCTCTTTTTTATGTCATCAAACATTCTTTGTGCTGTTAGACACACAGATTTTACTTATAATATATATGAATTTGGTTTTGGATTTAATAGAATATTTTTTGTTATCTAATATGTATGGTTTAACTATTTAGTAAAAAAAAACATATCAACCTGGTGACCCAAACCGATTACAATGGGTTGAGTTGAGTTAAGTTGATGTTGAATGGGTTCATGGTTTGGGTTGGGTGTTCGATTTATATATCAATTATTATTATTATTTTTTAATTTTAAGTGTTAATGTGATATTATAATGAGCCACGAGTTATGTGATAATACTGTAAATTTATATTGTGATCAAATTAATCATTATATTTATATAATATAACATTGAATAATAAAAAAATTATAAATCAAATGGTTTTATGCAAATAGAGATGAGGAGAATTGTATTTAGCATTTGTATCTCTCTCTCTCTCTCTCTCTCATAGATTGTCCATTGGTACAAGTTTGGATCAATGCATGGCTCGTTGTTTAGTGATGTATGTAACGAAAATGATTTAACTATGAGATCTTATAAACATTTATGATTTTTTTTTAAAAAATAAAACTTTCTTTGGCCCATTGATATGAAAAAGAAAATAAAAAGATTTAGTAAAAAGAAATTGGGACAATTTTTCTTTATCTATCCATATCACCCACACGCATAATAAATAATGTCAATATTTTAGAGATTGATATCTCTAGAGTCATAGTTTAATATTTATATATAGAGTTGAATATTTCATCCTTAAAAATTTTACTACTGCTTTTTTTAAAAAATTTTTATCCTATTAATCTATTTTTTATTTTTTAGTGGAGTAAAAGAAACATTAATTTTATTATTTAGGCTAATTGGTGGATCCAGCCCACCAAGTATGGACACTTTAGCAACATGTTGGATTAGAGCCTACAAACAATGAAGCTATTAAGTCCAGAGGCCAACAAGTCCGAAATGCGTGTCGTATCCTCCCCTACTCCCTACGGCCCTACTCCTTAACCCTAACGGACCAAACAAACTTGAGGGAATTGTGTTTGATGGGTGTTTTGGGACTAAGGGCAACCAAGGCATTTCACAACTCACACACCGTTACAAAACGAAATGCTTCAAACCTTGTCGAGTGACCTGCTATTAGGGTGTGTTTTTTACCCCAAAACGAATTTCTGCCTTAATTTATCGTAACTAAAGAAGAACGCAGAGAGAGATGACGAAGCTGCAAAAATGGCTACACCTATCAACTCCTTTGAATCTGATAACTCGCCACGGTGCCGTTTGGAATCAACGTCTCTTGCACAATGGCCCAGACACGGTAGAGGAGCTCCTAGACAGGCACGTGGTCAAGAAAGAAAAGTCGGTCGATGACGAGGAGGAGGAGTTGTTGAATCGGCGTCGACTCACGAGCACTCGGCGAGAGGCACTGAATCTCTACCGAGACATCCTCCGGGCTACTCGTTTCTTCATGTGGCCCGATTCCCGGGGCGTCTATTGGAAAGACGTATTGAGAGAGAACGCGAGGAAGGAGTTCGAGGAGGCCCGATTCGAGACGAATCCAGAAATCGTTACCCGGTTGCTCATCGGTGGCCACGAGGCGGTGCAATCGGCTCTTGAGAAGCTCGCAGAGAAGCAGAGGCAGCAAATTGAGAAGGAACGTGGCGGTGGTGATCAACGGTGACCCATTAATTAGGGTAATTGTGTTCCTTCTTTTTTCCCCTTGAAATTAACATGTAAGGTTGTGTTCTGTGTTTGGTATTATTGTTTAATAATGAATTAAAGAAGAGATTACCTCTTGTAAATTGTATATTTTAGTTCAAAAGGAAATGGAATTTTGCAATTTGTAGCGTCTGAAGAGTTCATTCTGATTAATTCGAATTTTATTTCTTAGTTCATTTAATCTCCATTGAATTCGGTAAACTGAAATTTTAGTTTGGCTAAGCCTATTGATCTCGCGATGCTGAGGTCCCTAAGGAAGCTAGCTGATATTTTTGAACATATGATGCCCTTCTATTTCTTGTCAATTTGACTTGGCTCGAATGTTAGGCATTGTAGCAGAAGAAACGAGAATGTTAGGCATTGTATATTTAGTGCCAATAGGATAAAATTCAGTAGGAAATAACCAGAAAGATGTACAGGAGAGGGCACTAAAACTGCTAGATCAACATAGGAAGGAGCAAACCCTATGCGGCATTGATGAAGCAGAAGTTCAGTTTAGGAATTGCCAGTTATATTATTGGATTACACCAACTCTAATACCAGTTTGAATGCAGAGGCCAATTTTGGTAGGACTAGTTTGGAAGACTTCTTTTGAACCCTGGTTAAGTCTATGTTCAGAGGTGAACAAGAATGAAGAAAAGAGAAAAGAAAATTGCTGACATGTAATCTAGTTCAATGAATCAATGAATAGAAAGTAGAAACTACTCATATCAGGAAAGAAAAACTCACCAGTTTTCGGACCTCAGAAACTAGATCGTGAGCAAGGACAAACAAACCTTTGAGAAATTGATCCATGGATAGATATAGCGCCTATACATGCATCACCACCAAAAAGTATAATTATCAATCTCTAGAACAATATGGGAGCCAATGGGTAAAGGATATGTGGTTGAATTTGCAATTTTTTTCTCAATTGGATTGCTGGCTAGGCTCCACGTCAGCTTTTAATAAGCCATAACACATTTCTGTTTGCGTCTAGACGGAATACTTAACGAGAGTTGCTTGTTTGTTAATTTTTACAAACGTTAATGATCACTTTTGAATCTTAGTGGCCAAATTGTTAAACTGGCCAGATCTCAGTGGCAAAAATGGTTATTTAACCAATTAAACTGTAGCAAGAGAGGTAAAAATAATTTTTTTAAAAGAAAAACAACCATTTGAATACTAGGATAGCTCCTCTAATGGTGAAGTTTTAAGCATTAGCAAAATTTATAAATATGGTTTGAAGTTATTTAAATGTAATTTAAATCATTAAAATTTAAACTTAAAATTTTTAATTTTAAAATTTTAAAAATTTAAATTCCATTCGCTCAAATATCCAAAGGGGAATTGAATCGATGAAATTATGGTAAGACAATTTATCAAGTTCCATTGTCAATTGCTATAAACCTTGTGCCTTAGCGCAAAAAGAAAACCTTGTGCCGCCGACGACCCACTACCGCCTAAAGGCAGAAACTGAAACCGGGAGCACAACATAATGATGAAAATACCCCTAACTTATCCGTTGACACTTGATCTAGTGTCAATTCATGGAAGCCAAAGGGTACTTCTGCCATTTGAATACCCAGTCAAAATGACACCACAAAATTTGAAAATCTACATATATAACGGACTCTCTTGAAACCACTCAGAAGAAATTAAAGAGGAAGAAAACACCGTGCACTATTTCTCTGCTAAAAGCTCTTTGTTCTCGAATTAGAGTTAGGAATTTGGTTTCTTTGATCGATCTCTAGGGTTTTGACTTTCTTCGGCAATGGGGAAAGTGAGACATTCTCAGTTACAAGCAAAGAAATGGTCTACATTGAAGCTGTTTTTGTCGATGTTGTTTATGGCATCAGTTGTTCTTTTGATGCTTTTGGCTTTGGGGATTTTCTCTCTTCCTATGAGCAGTGACGATTCTCCGCCCAATGATCTCACTTCCTATAGGCGTATGGCCGTTGAACGGTATGCGGCTGTAGAGATATTTGATCTATCTTTTTATTCAATATTTGATGTGTTTTTAGATAATGTTGTTCTGTCTAATTATTTTATTAATTTTTATCCTTTTCGGCGGGGTTTTGTTGTAGAGGTGAGGGGTTGGGGACGAGAGGAGAGCAGGGGACCGAAGTGCTTTCCTGGGAGCCCAGAGCTTCCATTTATCATAATTTCTTGGTTAGTCTTTGTATTTTAGTTATATTTTTCAGTTTTAACATATCTTGGGATTCTCTTATTTGTTGATTTAATCAGAAATTAGTGCGGTCAAGTGGATGTATAGTGTTAATCCTTTTCTTATTCTATAGTGTAAATCCTATCGTGGATGATGTTTGGTTTGAGTTAATATTTTGAATTATATTAAAAATTGATGTCAAAAATAGTTCTTTTTTTTTTTTTTTTTTTTTGTATCTGACACAATACAATGTAGAGGAAAGTGATATGAAGCCAAGGTATGTATGACTTTCTTGGTGAAGGAAGCCTCATAAAGCCCTTTCAGATGATATTAATATGAGATTAATACGTTTATGGGCACTGCTTCAGTTGGTTTATTGATGGGCTTCAATTAGGTAAACTAATAAGTAGATGACATGATTATTATTTGCTCACTTAAAAGCATTATGGCAATCTGGTTTCAGAGGTAATCTTGGGAAGACATGTTTGGATAATTGTAACTCGAAAACTGTTTTCAAAACAGAAAACAATAAAATGTTGTTTGAATAATCTTATTTTTAAAACTGTTTTGATACACTTTGAAATTATGTTTAGTTTTGAGTTTAAATTTAAAATCTATATTAATTTTATTTCTCATATTTACTAAATACTTAAAAATAAATAATATTATCTTATTTTTAATATTTTAATATTTTTTATATACCATGGAAGAAGAATGAAACAGAGAAGTGAACCCTGATTTTAGGGCTATTTTTCGAAAATTATATAAGAAAACACTAATTTGGGGTTTTCAAAAAATAGTTTTTGAAAACTGATTTTTTGAAAACTGTTTTAGAAAATTACTTTTGAAAACTGTTTGCCAAACATGAAAATGAGTTTTTGAAACTGTTCCAAACATGCCCTATTATCTTTTTAGGTACTATTTGATGCCAATAGCAATTACTAATAATATATCTATCATACATGAAGTCATCATTGTAGCTCAATACTGCATCCAATTATCATTGCTGTTATTCCACCTTTAACTTCTTGTTTTAGTGTTTGTTTTTGTATTGGTATTTAAAAGATGATCTTGGTAACTGTGTGGAAGATCACTTCCCCAGGATGCTGCTGTCTGATGCAATTTGATGATGTCCCAGGATATTACACAGTAACGAGGGATGTTTACATATGTTCACCTCATTAAATTGTTTACTCATCCTCATTGTATTAGGCTGACCCAGAATTTATTTTCCTTAAACATACATTTCACTTATATGGATCTGCAAGCTTCTCCTTTTTTAGTACATTGAGGAAATACAATTACAAGGCTTGAACCCTAGACCTACCCTAAACCCCACCTCACCCCACCCTTACAACCAGGCCAAAGCCTTGGTGGCATCTGCAAGCTTCTTTGATACTAGTAAAACCTCTAACATAGGCATGTATCGGATATTGCCAGTCACTGTAATCAAAGAAGTATTGCTGAGAATGTTGATTCAGATAGAAAGATGCACTACAAACGTAGAAAATACTGAATCCTGCAGGCCTGATCCATTCATGGTAGAAAAGCTGAGTTTAAGCTCTCTTGATTATGTGTATGTGTGTGTCTATAATCTATAGAAGCTTTTCCTAGCTTCTGATTTTGGTGTAGCTTTTGATTGATGTTCCTCCCCTTGTCCCTTGTATGATATATGGTGGAGTCTTATGCGTGAGTTTTTCATCTTTTTTCCCTCAAGCAATCTCATTGACTCGATATTTTATGTGTCTGCTTTGCTTGGCAAAAAGAGCTGCTTGGAAAGATGCCTTAAATTTTTTAAACTATATAATGAGAACTATTGTATTCAGCTAATTCATTTCTTGCCTTAAATTAATTTTATTTCATCATCTTACGTTTACTTTCTTTTCACAGGGTACCAAATTGTTTGTATCATGTGGGTCAATGCCAGGTGAAAATATGGTCATTGGTGTTACAGTTCCGGACACACTCTGGTGCACTCCTCAATGTTACCATGCAATCTTTTACAACTTAGTTCCATGATTCTTTCATTTGATGCATCTTTCTACCTAGCCCCTAGCATTTAGGTCGGTAGTTATTTTCTTCGTTCTTTTGGAAAATGTTTTGGCACACAGTGGTCGGGAGAGAGAATACAATCTTGTAGCTATAGATACATTAGAAGATAGGAAGATGGGTTGCAGATGATGCAATGCCGGCCAACTGTAGACTAACAAAGAAAGTCATGAAATACAAGATACCAGTTTATACCTTCTCACCCACAGTCGTTTGTGTTGGATCTGTGTGTTTGTTATTAGTATTCTATCCCAATAATAACCCACCAGTTGTTGGAACTTGGTTGCATGTCAGTGTGCGGCTGCTGCCCTTCAGAGTGATCCAGGGGGAGGAAAAAAATTATTCGGACCCGTACAGAATTTTTACTTGAAAAAAGTAACGCTTTAAATCTGAAAATGAATTTACATGATTGGGAGTCTGTTTCTTGCGTAAGCCTGTTGTGTTTCCTGCTTCAGTTTGTCAATTTGAGAAATATAACACTATAGAACATAGTGACCTCTAAACTTCACGCCTGGTTAGTGCACCTTCTATACGGTAACACAATAAACTTAAGTGTAAAATGTAAATGCATTCTTTAGATTTGGAAAAATATGTTTTTTTTAAAAAGTTGAGGCTAGGTTATAATAAGAAATTTTATTTGGTATTGGTTTAAAACCAATCAATCATTTAAAGGCAAAAGTGGCTGTTAATGCAGCCAACCCCAACTATTCCGGCACAAAGGCTGAACTGCTTAACAGATAATTGTCTCTGTTACTCCTCTCAAAAATCCAGTAACGAACCATAAAAGTAAATGATACCTTCGATCCATGGCACCTTCCACATGGTTGATGTCATTACTATCCATGTACTGTACTAAGGCTTGCAACCGCTCTGGCCAGCCAAGGATCCGTTCTTCTTGGACAACAAAAGTAATAATTATCCCTACTGTTGTTCTGATGTGCTTATCTGTTGCTCCTAAACAAGGCAACAACTCTGATTTTATATATTGCTGATATTCAGGATCAGTGGAATTGAAAGCACTTTTCAGAAGTAGACTCGTTGTCTGTTGGATTTTGTTGGGAAACCACCTATCAAGAATGCCTAAGTGGTGATCTTTCAAACACCCAAGTCTAGAATGACTTGTACAAACAAATACAGCAACCAAAGCAAGAAATAAAGAGCGCAGCAATTGTTATCGAGGTTCGGCAATAGTCTAAGTCCCCATGAGTTCCTCTGAACTCTCTGCACTAAATCAATGAGTTCTTACAAGTTATAGCAATTCCACTCCAAGAAACCCAAGTTCTTGAAAAACCAAGAAGAGAAGAAAGAAAGTGACAGAACTATTACAAAAGCACTCTACCCACAATCTATACTACTTCTCTCTTTACAACCAGCCTTTCTTTTGAGATCTATTCTAGTACCTCTCATGTGTTTTGTGTTTTTGCACTCTCACATTTGCACTTTAACTCTCTTGTATGATGATCACTTGTATGTCACAATGTGTTGAGATTGAAGCTAGGTAACCTTTTATATAGTGCACCAATTTCTTGACCATTCTTGAAGGTTAATATCCACCCTTAGATCTTGAAGACTAATCATCCATAGCCCTTCATCAATCCTTAGTGATCCTGTTCGTTTTGAACATGCATCCATGCACTTAACAAAGGCTGAACCAATGTGCATCAGTCTGCCTTCAGGCTACGGCCTGAAACAGGGTGTGCTGCGGCCTGGAACAGGGCTGAACAACTTCCTCTTTTCACCTTTCTGGGCGCCACGGCCTGGGGGAGGCTGAGCCGCGGCGCACACTGGTTCCAGGAGCTCCTCCATGCTGGGAGCCACTGCTTGGAAAGAGCTGGGCCGCGGCCTGACCTGGTGCGCACTCCTTTAACATGCTGAACTTCATTCTCCCGTTTAAACCTTAGACAAACTCCAACAATCTCTACCTTTGTCTAAGCGATTAAACCCGAACCCATTGTGCAGGGAACTCAGGATCCAAACTCATCTTGAGTCACCATTCAACCGACTCCAATCCTAAGTAGTCCAAGGCAATGATTGAACTTACTTAGAGGTAGAACCTTGGTGCTTAAATCTGCAGGATTTTCTTCCGTGGATACCTTGTCCACATGAATGCATCATTCCGTAATATTTTCCCGAATGAAATGATACCGAACATCCATGTGCTTTATCCTCTCACGGAACACCAGATTCTTACACAAGTGCAACGCACTTTGACTATTTAAATACACCTCCACCTGCTCTTTTAGGACCTTCAACTCTTCCAACAACCCTTTGCACCACATAGCCTCCTTAATGGCTTCCGTTGCCGCTATGTACTCAGCCTTGATTGTTGAGAGTGCTACCATAGGCTACAACTGAGCCTTCCAACTTATACAACATCCGTTTAAGTTGAAAAGGTAAGAAGTAATCGATCTTCTTTTATCCCGGTCTGCTCCATGGTCCGAATCCGCATAACTCTCAAGACAGATGGACTTACACCTCTTCTCATAAATCAGCCCCATTTCTGGGCTTCCCTTCAAGTATATCAGCAACCACTTCATCCCAAGCCAATGCTCTTTTCCGGGATTACTTATAAACCTGCTGAGAACACTTATTGCATTAGCAATATCAGGTCTAGTGCTTACCATGGTGAATATAACTGAACCAACCGCACTAGAGTAAGGGACCTTTTCCATTTCCTTCTTATCCGTCTCCGATCTCGGACATTGATAGCTGGAGAACTTGAAATGACCAGCAAGGGGAACCTTCACTGGTTTGCTATTTTCCATAGAGAACTTAGATATCATCTTCTCTATGTAGGAAGTTTGAGAGATCTTCAATCTGTTTCTCTCCCTTTCTTGGATTATATTCATCCCAAAGATCTTCTGTGCATGGCCAAGATCCTTCATCTCAAACTCCTCACTGAGTTGAGATTTCAATTCTTTTGTCCTCTCCATGCTGCTCCCAACCAGCAATATATCATCAACATAGATGAGGATGATCACCATTTCCTCCACCTTGTGCCCCTTGCAGTACAAGCACGAATCATAGTAGCTCCTCATGAAACCCAAGCTTGTTACAAAGGAATCAAACCTCTTATTCCATTGCCGAGGTGATTGCTTTAGGTTATAGAGAGATTTCTTCAATTTGTACACCAACTCTCCCTGCCTTCCTTCCTCATAGACTTCGGGTTGCCTCATGTAGATGGTCTCATCAAGCCCTCCATGTAAGAACGTTGTCTTCACATCCATTTGCTCGATTTTCCGAATTGAATTGGACCACCATTGCCAATACTATCCGTATCGTCTTGTACTTCACAACCGGTGAGAATATTTCGGTGAAATCTATGCCTTCTCTTTGTGTGAACCCCTTCGCCACCAGCCTAGCTTTATATCGGACTTCATCCCCTGGAGTGTTCCCTTCTTTGATCTTGTAGATCCATTTACAATCCACAACTCTCTGTTTTTCTGGTTTGGACACCAATTCCCAAGAGTTGTTCTTCCTCAAAGAATCCATTTCTTCCTCCATAGCTAGCTGCCACTTTGACGAATCCTTACATTCCATGGGTTCTATGTAAGTTTCTGGTTCAACCATTCCTCCTTCTGTCCAATGAGCTGTTACATTAGCATCTGCAAACCCATATCTCAAAGGTGGTCTAACCACCCTCCTTTCCCGGTTCCTTGTGAGCTGGTAGTCCCTTCTGACTTGCTGTATCATCCCCTTTCTAGTTCAGCCTCCTCTTGAGAATCCTGAGCATAGCCTTCATTAATGGGCTCTACCTGGTCCGAACTCTCTTTGCCTTCCTTGCTCTACATGAACTGAATTCTCTTTGAGGCGATGCTCCACAAATTCCTGACTGGTTTGCTCACTAGCCCCTGCAGGGTTAGTTTTCTCCAAATAGGGAAATAACAGTTCAATAAAAATAACATCCCTACTTACTATGAGTTTCATTCCTTTTGGTTCTAAGGACCACAACCTATACTCCTTAACCCTATCACCATACCCTAGAAATACACATTTTCCAGACCTTGGGTTAAGTTTATCATCATTTTGATGTGCAAATGCAGCACACCCAAAAGTCCTAAGGTTGCTCAACTCAGGAGGTTTCCCACTCCACATCTCTATGGGAGTCTTGAGCTCTAAAGATCTAGAGGGTGATCTATTTACCAAGTATGCAGCAGTAGACATAGCTTCTTCCTAAAAATATTTTGGTAAACTGGACCCAATTAACATGCACCTAACATTTTCCATAAGGGTTCTATTCATCCTCTCAGCAAGTCCATTTTGCTGAGGTGTTTTTACAACCGTTCTATGTCTTAGAATGCCATTTAACTCACAAAATTCATTAAAATCCTTATTACAAAATTCTAAGCCATTATTGGTTCGTAAAGCCTTAACTACTCTACCCGTTTAAGTCTCCAACAACTTTTTCCACACAACAAATTTATTCAAAGTATCTGATTTATTTTTAAGCAAATAAACCCAAATCTTTCTTAAATAATCATCAATTAAAGACAGAAAGTAAAATTTACCTCCCTGTGTTAGTGTTCTTGCTGGTCCCCAAATGAATGTAGTCAAGAATCCCCTTAGACTTGTGCACTTTGGTGTTGAAGCTGACCCGGTGTTGCTTCCCAAGAACGCAACACTTGCAGAAATCAAGTTTCTCTACTTTGTCTCCTCCAAGTAGACCATCCTTGCTAAGAACTTGTAGGCCCTTTTTCGCTCATATGTCCTAAGCGAGTGTGCCAAAGGGATGCCTTATCCATCTCAGCTATCAAGCTTGCTGCTTGATCCTTGATTTCTGTCTCTCCGATCATCTCATAGAGTCCATCCTTTCTTGCTGCATTGATCACTACCAAAGATCCCTTAGTCACCTTGATTTTTCCTCTCTCTGCTTTGTATGAATACTCCAAGGAATCCAGCTGCCCCAATGAAATCAAATTCCTCTTCCAATCTGGAAGATACCTCACATTCCTCAGCAGCCTTGTGACTCCATCAAATATCCTCAACTGGATGTCTCCTATCCCCCTCACTTGGCAAGAAGTGTCATCCCCCAAAAAAACCTTTCCATCATTGGTTTCCTGGAAATTCTTGAACCATTCCTTGTGAGGGTACATGTGATAAGTGCACCCGAAATCCATGATCCATTTATCACTGCCTTGCCTCATGCTCACATTTGAGCACATAACAAGAACATCATTTTACTATTCTCCTTTGGCAACCGAAACTTCTCCATTGTTGGTATGACTTCTTCCTCTCTTATCCTATATCTTCTTCTTGCAATCTTTCCTGAAGTGACCCTCATTGTTGCAGTAGAATCATCTATTTCCTCCAAATCTTGTTTTGAAATGAGATCTCCCATGGCTCTGTCTTCTACCTCTTGATTTCTCCCGGTAGTTGCCATGAATGCTACTGCCATTCCAAGTCGTTGGCCTTCCTCTAATGAACAACCCTTCTCCACTTGATGCTTCCCTCATCTTGGTTTTGAAATCATGAGCCTTTATGGAATTGATCACAGTTTCCTTAGTTAAAGTATCTCTTCCATACTCAATAGCATTAATCAAATTATCAAAACAATCAGGAAGAGAATTCAACAAAATAACAACCAATTGTTCATCCGAGAATGTAATGCTATAGCTATTCAAATCTTGAACTAGCTTATTAAACACATCAAGATTATCTTGCAATTCTTTACTAGGATCTATTTTAAAAATAAAGATTTTTTTAGGAAAACAAATCTTATTAGGGAGAGTTTTGGTAAGAAACAACTCATCTAGTTTCTTCCATATGACAGTAGGATCTTCCGAGTCTCCGCATTCCCTTGTGACACTATCCGATATGTGCAAGAAAATTGTGCTGTATGCCATCTTCTTCATATCAATCCGCTGGACTTCCGTGATACTTGCTGGAAAAGCGTCATCTTCTACAATCGCCAAGTCCACTTTCTGTTGCATAAGAACAACCTTGATCTTCCACTTCCAAAGGGCAAAGTCTCATTTTCCATCAAACTTCGCAACACAGAAATTTGAAGCCATATTGCGGAGAAAATCCCAGATTTATGCAGCACCCATAATTGCTTTCTAATTTCTTCTAAACCTCAAGAACATGATCGAAGATGGATCTCAATAACGTTCTTGAATCACCCTCAAGAACACGATCTGATCTTGATCTTTACTCCGTTCTTGAATCACCCAAGAAGTTGATATTTGATTCTTGGAGTCTTGACTCCGATACCTTCTATTCTTGCTCTGATACCCGCTCTTCAAAGCTCCTCCGGCTCTGATACCACTGTTAGGGTATCTCCTCTAGCTCTGATACCACTGTTGGAAAACCGTCTCTCAAGAATGCCCAGGTGGTGATCTTCCAAACACCCAAGTCTAGAATGACTTGTACAAACAAATATAGCAACCAAAGCAAGAAAGAAATAACACAACAATTGTTATCGAAGTTCGGCAATAGCCTACGTCCCTGTGAGTTCCTCTAAACTCTCTGCACTAAATCAATGAGTTCTTACAAGTTATAGTAACTCCACTCCAAGAAACCCAAGTTCTTGAAGAACCAAGAAGAGAAGAAAGAAAGTGATAGAACTATTACAAAAGCACTCTACCCACAATCTATACTACTTCTTTCTTTACAACCAGCCTTTATTTTGAGATCTATTCTAGTGCCTCTCCTGTGTTTTGTGTTTTTGCACTCTCGCATTTGCACTTTAACTCTCTTGTATGATGATCACTTGTATGTCACAATGTGTTGAGATTGAAGCTAGGTGACCCTTTATATAGTGCACCAATTTCTTGACCATTCTTGAAGGTCAATATCCACCCTTAGATCTTGAGAACTAATCATCCATAGCCCTTCATCAATCCTTAGTGATCCTGTGCGTTTTGAACATGCATCCACGCACTTAACAAAGGCTGAAACAATGTGCATCAGTTTGCCTTCATGATGCGGCTTGAAACAGGGCGTGCTGTGGCTTGGAATAGGGCTGAACAACTTCTTCTTTTCACCTTTCTGGGCGCCGTGGCCTGGGGGAGGCTGAGCCGTGGCGCACACTGGTTCCAGGAGCTTCTCCATGATGATCAAAGTTAAATAATCTATAACAGGTCACTATATAACCTGTTGCAAACAGAGTTTGGAATCTTATGATTCATGAAGATGACGATCAGGGAAATGAGTATGGCAATCGAACAGTGAAAAAAGGAGCCTGAATGTAATTGAAACACAAAAATCAGATTGAATTGTCTTTCAAGCATATTTTGAACGTTGCTATTCCTAACTTCTCAGTTGCAACTCCCAACTCCAAAGTGAAGTGGGAAATAATTTTGATCTAAGTATGATATATATTCTCTACAGTTTTGAAACCATTTCATGCATAGACATTCATTGTTTTACTGTATAAAATTCTGAAGACAAATCATTTCATGAGCATTCAGATGACCTTGCTTATGGGAACTATCCCCTCAGCTACGTATCTGCTATCAAAATCCCTACTTAAGAACATATCACAGGAACCCGTACATAAAAATAACGAGTAAATTCTGGAGACAACATACTTCGAAGAGGAAAGAGGACGATCAATGCGGATTCGAGGAAAGCTTGTAAAAGCTGCGTTTTCAGATTCTGCAAATGTTGCCCTGATATTTGAAGTTGTATCAGATAGTTCCTCTGTTGAGAAAGAACCGTTAACTCCAGCTATGCCAGTCGTGCGGCATATAAGAACGACATTTTTTTTCAAAAAGGAAATCAGAAGGGTATTTCTTTTCCACTGAAGGGTATTTTTTTTGTCTCTTCGGATTTTATAATTTTAATGGTAAAAGAAAATTTCTGAAAGGGAAATTTTCTTATCTTTTGTTTTTTTATGGACTGGAAGGGGGAAATTTTGGTTAGGGTTCAATTGAACGAGGCTCTTTTAAATGTTGAGGAAGAAAACAAAGGTAAAAAAAATGAAGAGAGAATTATTTATATATTTTGTAGATCGTGCAACAGCGCCACGTTGATCTTGATACCCTCTTGATACCAAATCAAGCGCAACGCAAGGCCGTTAAAAACATTTTTAAAAAATTTAATATTATTTATATATTTTGTATATATTATTTTACATTTCTTTAATTATTATCTTTTTAACCCATATTTTTTACTTAGTCTTTTAAATATTATTGATAAGAATATTTTTATTTTTTATTCTCTGACAAGAAAAATAATATTAAACAAAAAAATGACATTTTGAAATATTTTAAAATATAAATAAAGTAATACACACCCATACAACATCTGTATTAAAATACATAATAAAATATTGTACCTCTCTCTATTGTTAGAAGGATATTCCGGAGTTGGGAGGACTTATCGTGAGGGACTCGTGAGATGCATCCAAAATAAAGTATCATGTTAGAGTAATTCTGAATAGATTGAACATGTAGTTACAAATTTTTTCCATTTTGTGTCATTTGATTGGTAGGTTTTACAATGTCTTACTTAAAAGTGAGATATTTATACTCTATTACTACGTTTTAAAGCAAAACAATACTGTTAATGGTAAAAAAAAAATATTGATATTCAATGATCAGTGTTTTTAAAGACGATGGTGTTGGGCAAGGCGTTTTGCCTCAATAAGGCGAGACATAAGCCCCAAAGCGTTGAAACGTAAGCCTTTTGAAACGTTGGGGAGTAAACCTTTTGAAATGTTGAGACATTTTGAATAAAATAATATTAATTAAATTATAAAAATACTAAAAAATTAAAATAATATAAATAAATTGATTATCAATAAACTTTACCAACTTAAGACCTATAAATAAATAAGAAGAGTAAGCAAGCTATCTTTGTCAATTTGTAGGTTGTGAATTTATTTTGGGTTGCAGAAGAAAAAAATAGTGCTGGGCGTACACCCAGACGCTTGGGGCGTCAAAGGCATACGCTTTGCCCAGACCCGAAAAACATACGTCCAATGATACTTTCGCCTCAGGATTCACGCCCGGGGACATTTTGACCCGAACACACCCTAAAAAGGCCTTTGAAAACACTGGTACTAATGATGCATGGATGTCTCACTTTTGAGTGAGTCATGGTAATATGCACCCAATTGATTTTGCATAAAAGTAAAATTTGTTTGAGTTGATATAACTTTATTTTTAAGCTAAAACTAATTTTTAAAAAAATTTAAAAAGCTTTGATCAAATTAAATCAAATCTCATTAAATGACAATTAAAAAAAACAAACTTTACCAAACAAATCCTATAATTAAATTGCGCTAAATAACCAAAAGTTTGATCGGTTTAATATTTTGGTCACTGAAATTCGAAAGTGTACAAGGTGACCATTAACGTTTGTAAAATTTAACAAATAAGTCACTCCAGTTAAGTATTCCGTCGAGATACAAACAAAAATATATTTTAGCCTATTAAAAGCAGATGTAGAGCCTAGTCAGCAATCCAATTGAAAAAAAAAATTACAAATTCAACCACGTATCTTTCAACTATTGGCTCCCAAATAAATAGATTTAAAATTTAAAATAAAAAATATTAAAAATAATAATAAAGTACTCAAAAAACCAAAATTGAAAATTGAAAATGAAAAAATGTTTAAAATATATATATTTTAAAACAAGAAAAATTATTTATTAAACCTACAATTTAAAATGGTCCTTTTTAAGTTTTTTTTCCTTCTTTGTTCTTGCTAAGAGTCGATAAAATGACTTAAAGTCCAATTTGGCTTCTATAACTTTCCCCTATTTTCTCGGAAGCCAAATGAAGAATTGTTTGGTTGGCTTGATATTGTTTCAATTTCTGTTTGATTTATGGCAAAAGACTTCCACTTTTGTCATAAATGCCTCTTGAACAGGTATCATTTCCCCCGTTGAACTCTTTCTCTTTCCATTGAAGCAATGTTCCTCCAATTTCTTTTTCATTTTCCCACATTTTCTCACTTCCCAAACAAAAACGAAAAATACTAAACCCACAGAATTTTTATGCAATGCACTAACTGAAAAATAGAAGAAAAAAAGGATGTAATCTTGCCGGAGCCCAACTTTACATCCACCATTTTCCCACATTTCCTCACTTCCCAAACAAAAGATAAGAGTTTCATTTTCCTCCAATTTTCTTTCTATTTTTCCACACTTTCTCACTTCCCAAACAAAAATGAAAAACACCAAACCCACAAAATTTTTATGCAGTGCACTAATTGAAAAAGAGAAAAAAAAAAAGGACATAATCTTGCCGGAGCACAACTGTACATCCACTATTTTCCCACATTTTCTCACTTCGCAAACAAAAAGATAAGAGTTTCATTTTCCTCCAATTTTCTCTCTTTTTTCCCACACTTTCTCACTACCCAAACAAAAATTAAAAACATCAAACCCTCAAAATCTTGAGGTCTACTAAGTGAAACACCAAACCAAAAACCAAAAACACCAAGTCCAATTTTGGGGGTTTTAAAGGAAAAAAACATAAAGTTTGTAAAAGCGAAGAGGTAAGAGGACGATAAACGCGGATTCGAGGAAAGTTTGTAAAAGCTGCGTTTTCAAATTCTGCAAATGTTGCCCTGATATTTGAAGTTGTATCAGATAGTTCCTCTGTTGAGAAAGAACCGTTAACTCCAGCTGTGCCAGTCGTGCGGCATATAAGAACGACATTTTTTTTTTCAAAAAGGAAATCAGAAGGGTATTTCTTTTCTACTGAAGGGTATTTTTTTGTCTCTTCGGATTTTATAATTTTAATGGTAAAAGAAAATTTCTGAAAGGAAATTTTCGTATCTTTTGTTTTTTTATGGACTGGAAGGGGGAAATTTTGGTTAGGGTTCAATTGAATGAGGCTTTTTTCAATGTTGAGGACGAAAACAAAGGGAAAAAAAATGAAGAGAGAATTATTTAATTTGGTTCTTGACGCAGATCGTGCAACAGCGCCGCGTTGATCTTGATACGAAATCAAGCGCCACGCAAGGCCGTTAATAACATTTTAAAAAAAATTAAAATTATTTATATATTTTGTATAATATTATTTTACATTTCTTTAATTATTATCTTTTTAATCCATATTTTTTACTTGGTCTTTTAAATATTATTGATAAGTATATTTTTATTTTTTATTCTTTGAAGAGAAAAATAAAATTAAACAAAAAACATGACTTTTTAAATATTTTAAAATATAAATAAAGTAATATACACCCATGCATCCGTATTAAAATACATAATAAAATATTTTACCTCTCTCAATTGTTAGAAAGATATTCCGGAGTTGGGAGGTTTTAGAGTAATTCTGAATAAATTGAACATGTAGTTACAAATTTTTTCCATTTTGTGTCATTTGATTGGTACGTCTTATTTAAAAGTGAAGTATTTATACTTTATTACTACGTTTTAAAGCAAAACAATACTGTTAATGGTAAAAAAAATAATGATATTTAGTGAAAAACTTACATTTGATAATAAAAAAAAAAATTTACCACTAAAAAAAAAGTTTCATTTTCCTCCGGTTTTCTTTTTATTTTCCCACACTTTCTCACTGCCCAAAAAAAAACTAAAAACATCAAACCCTCAAAATCTTGAGGTCTACTAAGTGAAACACCAAACCAAAAACCGAAGTGGAGGGAGAAAGAAGAAGGGAGACACGAGCAGAGAGAAACAGGGAAGAAAGGGGGGAAGATAGAAAAAGAAAAGGAAAGATGGAGAAAAAGGTGGCTTGTGAAATTGGGAATACCTTTACCAAAACTGATTTTATGATCAGAAATGTTGATGTTCTCCAAGGGTTTTCTATGATTTACAATGTGAGTTATTAAAGAAGTGAAAGTGTTTTTTAATTTTGGGAACATTGATGCATTATGCCATGTTTTTGTTGGCAATTTTTAAAAGGAAGGAGAAGTAGAAGAGGTGGGGAAATGAGTTTTCCATTGTGAGTTTTTTTATACTTTTTTTGTTTTAATTTTTATAGCTTTGAAAAAGCATAAGAAAGTGGAGAAAATAATTTTTGATATTTTTTATTTTATTTTCAATTATTTCTTCTGATTTTGTAAATTATTTTATTAAGATTTTTAATTTTTTAAAATTTATTTATATGAGAGCCGATGAGTAAAAAAATGTGATTGAATTTGTAATTTTTTTCTCAATTGAATTGCTGACTAAACTCCACGTTAGTTTTTAATAAGTCATAAAATATTTTCGTTTGCGTCTAGACTAAATACTTAATGAGAGCTGCTTGTTTATTAATCTTTACAAACGTTAATGATCACTTTTGAATCTTAATAACTAAATTGTTAAACTGAACAAATCTTAATGATAAAAATGATTATTTATCCAATTAAACAGTACAGCAAGAAAGGTAAAAATAAATGTTTTAAAAGAAAAACAAGCATCCAAATACTAGGATAGCTCCTCTAATGGTGAAGTTTTAAGTATTAGCAAAATTTATAAATATAATTGAAAATTATTTAAATGTAATTTAAATTATAATTTTAATAATTTAAATCCCATTCGCTCAAACGCCCAAAAAGGAATGGAATCGATGAAACTATGGTAAGACATTTTATCAATTGCTATAAACCTTGTGCCTTAGAGCAAAAAGAAAACCTTGTGCCGCCGACGGCCCACTAGCCGCGTAAAGCCAGAAACTGAAATCTCGAGCACAACATAATGACGAAAATACCCCCAAACTTATCCGTTGACAATAATGATCTAGTGTCAATTCATGGAAGCCAAAGGGTACTTCTGCCATTTGAATACCCAGTCAAAATGACCCCACAGAATTTGAAAATCTACATATATAATGGACTCTCTTGAAACCACTCGCAGAAGAAATTCAAGAGGAAGAAAACACCGTACACTATTTCTCTGCTAAAAGCTCTTTGTTCTCGTATTAGAGTTAGGAATTTGGTTTCTTTGATCGATCTCTAGGGTTTTGACTTTGTTCGACAATGGGGAAAGTGAGACATTCTCGGTTACAAGCGAAGAAATGGTCGACATTGAAGCTGTTTTTGTCGATGTTGTTTATGGTATCAGTTGTTCTTTTGATGCTTTTGGCTCTGGGGATTTTCTCTCTTCCTATGAGCAGCGACGATTCTCCGCTCAATGATCTCACTTCCTATAGGCGTATGGCCGTTGAAAGGTATGCGGCTGTAGAGACGTTTGATTTGTCTTTTTATTCAATATTTGATGTGTTTTTAGATAATGTTGTTCTGTCTAATTATTTTATTAATTTTTATCCTTTTCGGCGGGGTTTTGTTGCAGAGGTGAGGGGTTGGGGACGAGAGGAGAGCAGTGGACCGAAGTGCTTTCCTGGGAGCCCAGAGCTTCCATTTATCATAATTTCTTGGTTAGTCTTTGTATTATAGTTACATTTATCAGTTTTAACATATCTTGGGATTCTCTTATTTGTTGATTTAATCAGAAATTAGTGCGGTCAAGTGGATGTATAGTGTTAATCTTTTTGCTTATTCTATAGTGTAAATGCTATCGTGGATAATGTTTTGTTTGAGTTAATATATTGAATTGTGTTAAAAATTGATGTCAAAAATAGTTTTTTTTTGTATCTAACGCAATACAATGTAGAGGAAAGTGATATCAAGCCAAGGTATGTATGACTTTCTTAGTGAAGGAAACCTCATAAAGCCCTTTCAGATGATATTAATATGAGATTAATATGTTTATGGGCGCTGCTTCAGTTGGTTCGTTGATAGGCTTCAATTAGGTAAACTAATCAGTAGATGACATGATTATTATTTGCTCACTTAAAGCATTATGGCAATCTGGTTTCAGAGGTAATCTTGGGAGGACACGGGTCATAAATTTGGTGTTTTTTTCTTATAATTTTATTTTAAAGTAACTAAAACTACATAGATTTTACTGCAGAGAAGATCAGAAGAATAAATTTTTTTTTATAAGATCAGAAGAATAATTGTGCCTTGCATCACTTAGGCGTTACAGTTTAGAAACTTCAAGCATACTAGCAATTAAGTTTGATTGTCTTGGGTGCAAACTTCTGCATATTAAAATTTCTCTTGTAAATGTAGTATAGTCAACGTGACTGATGACTCCATTTTGCAAACAACAAGGTTCACGTGCCCTTAGTTCGCTACTCTCTGACTCTATTTTTGTCTGCTCGCATGCATTGTAATTCAAGCAATAGAAGTCAGATATTCTTATATTTTATGTAAACCATAAATGTCCATAAGAGTTCTGTTCCATCTTCACCTTGTTGGCATTTTGTTGAAGTTTATTATTAGAACCAATAAGTTCTCACATGGTTGCTTTTGAGTTCCTTGCAGTTCATTTAGAGGCCTTCCTTTTAATTTTGTATGATGAAGTTCTTTTATGTACAAAAGAATTTGTTTTATGCATGCTTGACTGGAGATAAATTTTTCTTTATCATAAAAATATTGACTCTAGATACTAATTTGAACAGTCTAAGGAAGAATGCCAGCACTTAATAAGCCTTGCCAACCCTCATATGGCAAAGTCAACTGTGGTAGATAGCAAAACTGGTGGGAGTAAAGATAGCTGGTTTGCGTTTCTTATCCTTCATTATCATTCTCATTGCATATAAAAGTCTTTAAAGAGGAAGACTGTAGCATGTATACTAGTTATTTGTAAAATCTGAACGTATTGTAATTTGTTTAGACATTTGACATCATTTGTCTGCAGGGTGCGTACAAGCTCTGGTATGTTTCTTAAGAGAGGACAAGATAAAATCATTAGGGAGATAGAAAAAAGGATAGCAGACTTCACTTTCATTCCTGTAGGTATGAGATCTTAATAAGCACGAGGCAAATGCCTATATTTGTCTTCACACTTTGCTTTTCTTTTACAATCTGCCTTTCTGATCATGTGCTTGAAATACTGAAATCTAGTTTCCTGCTGCATACATGTAAAAGTTCCAGTGTGATTATAAACATCACATTTTTAAGACCTGAATTCAACTATTTTCAACATGTAACGCATTGTAATTTTTTTATTTAAATGAAGATTTTGATCCAGGAACTTGTCAGTTAGAACTTTGCTTATGCCAATGGCCAGTGAAATATTTTTGTAAAATATGCAAGTAACTTTTAGAAGAACATGGCTACCTTATCAAGTACATAATTATATCCATTTATAATATGATGAGGTCTAAGTTATCAGTAATGCTTTATTAGTGACTATTTTGAGGCTGTAAACCTTCAAAAAAAATAGAATGAAGGTTCCTGTTTTTTCCCTCTTCTAAATGAATATTAGTCCCTTTTGTAAGCTTAGTTTTGAGCAGAAAGTATTTTTGACACTTGGGAATTTTATGGGGAATTTTTACATTGCTTGTAGTACGTGCAATGAAGTAGTGGATGAGACGCCAGCAACAATGAGTGCTCAGTTTCTTTTTGGATTTCTGAATTACATAAACTGAACTAGTTTATCTTTCGTGATACTAAATTTGTATGCTTTTATCTTTCACAAGGAAAAGGTCGTTCCCTATGACCTCTTGTGTATGCTTTTCTTTAAATAAGTATGAACTCTTATGTGCTATCGTAGGTGGACCATAGTTATGTAGCTTTTGTCTTCTCCTTTTTTTTTCTTTCAAACGTAAATTTTTTCTTCTTATTTACTCTGTCATCTATTTGCTTGCCTGATTTCTTCTTCCACTTTGTTTGTATCCATTAACTTGTTAGTAGGCTATTGTCAATTCATGATTTCCTGTCTGTTTAAGCTAACTTTACAAATTACAGAGCATGGAGAAGGACTTCAAGTTCTCCACTATGAAGTTGGACATAAATATGAGCCACACTATGATTACTTTACTAACGAGTTTAACACTAAGAATGGAGGCCAGCGGATGGCCACCATGCTTATGTACCTGTAAGAGTTTACTCCCTTTCATGTCTGGTTTCCGTTTAGTTTTATCTTGTACTGGCACTTGATTCTTTTTTCCTAAATCCATTTCATATTTTCCACCATTGTTGCAGGTCAGATGTTGAAGAAGGTGGTGAGACTGTGTTTCCTGCTGCCAACACAAATTTCTCTTCTGTACCACGGTGGAATGAATTGTCTGAATGTGGCAAAAAGGGTCTCTCTGTGAAACCGAAAATGGGTGATGCATTGCTCTTCTGGAGCATGAGGCCTGATGCCACAGTAGATCCTTCAAGTTTGCATGGTTAGTAATTCTTTAGTTTGCTAATTGTATGACTTTAGCTGCAATTTGGCAATGATTCTTTAGTTCATCTTAAATTTCAGTTAGGGCTTCTTTTGTGTTGTGGTATTGCTTAACTTGTACCCATGCTGTGATTTCTTTTCCTCGTTTAACTACCATCAGGTTTTACTCGTCTAACATTAATACGATGAATTATTCAAATATATCTCTTGCTTGATGCTAGGTGCTTGCCCTGTTATTAGAGGTAACAAGTGGTCATCTGCAAAGTGGATGCACGTGGAGGACTACAGGGTCAGGGTCTAGCCGTGAAGGTATTATCTTTATCGGTACTATCTGATGCCAATAGCAATTACTAATAATATGTCTATCATACATGAAGTCATCATTGTAGCTCAACACTGCATCCAATTATCATTGCTGTTATTCCACCCTTAACTTCCTTGTTTTAGTGTTTGTTCTTGTATTGGTATTTAAAAGATGATCTTGGTAACTGTGTGGAAGATCACTTCCCCAGGATGCTGCTGTCTGATGCAATTTGATGATGTCCCAGGATATTACGCAGTAAAGAGGGGTGTTTACATATGTTCACCTCATTAAATTGTTTAATCATCCTCATTGTATTAGGCTGACCCAGAATTTATTTTCCTTTAACATACATTTCATATATATGGATCTGCAAGCTTCTTTTGTTTAGTACATTGAGGAAATACAATTACAAGACTTGAACCCTAGACCTACCCTAAACCCCATCCCACCCAACCCCACCCTTACAACCAGGCCAAAGCCTTGGTGGCATCTGCAAGCTTCTTTGATACTAGTAAAACCTCTAACATAGGCGTGTATCGGATATTGCCAGCCACTGTAATCAAAGAAGTATTGCTGAGAATGTTGATTCAGATAGAAATATGCACTACAAACGTAGAAAATACTGAATCCTGCAGGCCTGATCCATTCATGGTAGAAAGGCTGAATTTAAGCTCTCTTGATATATGTATGTGTATGTTGGTGTCTATGATCTATAGAAGCTTTTCCTAGCTTCTGATTTTGGTGTAGCTTTTGATTGATGTTCCTCCCCTTGTCCCTTGTATGATATATGCTTATGCGTGAATTTTTCATCTTTTTTTCCCTCAAGCAATCTCATTGACTCGATATTTTATGTGTCTGCTTTGCTTGGCAAAAAGAGCTGCTCGGAAAGATGCCTTAAATTTTTTAAACTATATAATGAGAACCATTGTATTCAGCTAATTCATTTCTTGCCTTAAATTAATTTTATTTCATCATCTTACGTTTACTTTCTTTTCACAGGGTACCAAATTGTTTGTATCATGTGGGTCAATGCCAGGTGAAAATATGGTCACTGGTGTTACAGTTCCGGACACAGTGTGGTGCACTCCTCAATGTTACCATGCAATCTTTTACAACTTAGTTCCATGATTCTTTCATTTGATGCATCTTTCTACCTAGCCCCTAGCATTTAGGTCGGTAGTTATTTTCTTCGTTCTTTTGGAAAATGCTTTGGCACACAGTGGTCGGGAGAGAGAATACAATCTTGTAGCTATAGATACATTAGAAGATAGGAAGATGGGTTGCAGATGATGCAATGCCAGCCAACTGTAGACTAACAAACAAAGTCATGAAATACAAGATACCAGTTTATACCTTCTCACCCACAGTCGTTTGTGTTGGATCTGTGTGTTTGTTATTAGTATTCTATCCCAATAATAACCCACCAGTTGTTGGAACTTGGTTGCATGTCAGTGTGCTGCTGCTGCCCTTCAGAGTGATCCAGGGGGAGGAAAAAAATTATTCGGACCCGTACAGAATTTTTACTTGAAAAAAGTAGCTATTTAAATCTGAAAATGAATTTACATGATTGGGAGTCTGTTTCTTGCGTAAGCCTGTTGTGTTTCCTGCTTCAGTTTGCCAATTTGAGAAATATAACATTATAGAACATAGTGACCTCTAAACTTCACGCCTGGTTAGTGCACCTTCTATACAGTAACACAATAAACTTAAGTGTAAAATGTAAATGCATTCTTTAGATTTGGAAAAATATGGTTTTTTAAAAAGTTAAGGCAAAAGTGTAAAATATGAAATTTTATTTGGTATTGGTTTAAAACCAATCAATCATTTAAAGGCAAAAGTGGCTGTTAATGCAGCCAACCCCAACTATTCCGGCACAAAGGCTGAACTGTTTAACAGTTAATTGTCTCTGTTACTCCTCTCAAAAATCCAGTAAAGAACCATAAAAGTAAATGATACCTTCGATCAATGGCACCTTCCACATGGTTGATGTCATTACTATCCATGTACTGTACGATGCAACAGCTCTGGCCAGCCAAGGATCCGTTCTTGCTGGACAACAAAAGTAATAATTGTCCCTACTGTTGTTCTGATGTTCTTATCTGTTGCTCCTAAACAAGGCAACAACTCTGATTTTATATATTGTTGATATGCAGGATCAGTGGAATTGAAATCACTTTTCAGAAGTAGACCCGCTGCCTGTCGGATTTCAACTGATGTACCCTGTTTGAAGATCAAATCAATCAACAAAAGAACTGTTGAGCCATGATGATCAAAGTTAAATAATCTATAACAGGTCACTATATAACCTGTTGCAAACAGAGTTTGGAATCTTATGATTCATGAAGATGACGATCAGGGAAATGAGTATAGCAATCGAACAGTGAAAAAAGGAGCCTGAATGTAATTGAAACACAAAAATCAGATTGAATTGTCTTTCAAGCATATTTTGAACGTTGCTATTCCTAACTTCTCAGTTGCAACTCCCAACTCCAAAGTGAAGTGGGAAATAATTTTGATCTAAGTATGATATATATTCTCTACAGTTTTGAAACCATTTCATGCATAGACATTCATTGTTTTACTGTATAAAATTCTGAAGACAAATCATTTCATGAGCATTCAGATGACCTTGCTTATGGGAACTATCCCCTCAGCTACGTATCTGCTATCAAAATCCCTACTTAAGAACATATCACAGGAACCCGTACATAAAAATAACGAGTAAATTCTGGAGACAACATACTTCGAAGAGGAAAGAGGACGATCATTGCGGATTCGAGGAAAGCTTGTAAAAGCTGCGTTTTCAAATTCTGCAAATGTTGCCCTGATATTTGAAGTTGTATCAGATAGTTCCTCTGTTGAGAAAGAACCGTTAACTCCAGCTATGCCAGTCGTGCGGCATATAAGAACGACATTTTTTTTTCAAAAAGGAAATCAGAAGGGTATTTCTTTTCCACTGAAGGGTATTTTTTTTGTCTCTTCGGATTTTATAATTTTAATGGTAAAAGAAAATTTCTGAAAGGGAAATTTTCTTATCTTTTGTTTTTTTATGGACTGGAAGGGGGAAATTTTGGTTAGGGTTCAATTGAATGAGGCTCTTTTAAATGTTGAGGAAGAAAACAAAGGTAAAAAAAATGAAGAGAGAATTATTTATATATTTTGTAGATCGTGCAACAGCGCCGCGTTGATCTTGATACCCTCTTGATACCAAATCAAGTGCAACGCAAGGCCGTTAAAAACATTTTTAAAAAATTTAAAAATATTTATATATTTTGTATATATTATTTTACATTTCTTTAATTATTATCTTTTTAACCCATATTTTTTACTTAGTCTTTTAAATATTATTGATAAGAATATTTTTATTTTTTATTCTCTGACGGAGAAAAATAATATTAAACAAAAAAATGACATTTTGAAATATTTTAAAATATAAATAAAGTAATATACACCCATACAACATCCGTATTAAAATACATAATAAAATATTGTACCTCTCTCGATTGTTAGAAGGATATTCCGGAGTTGGGAGGACTTATCGTGAAGGACTCGTGAGATGCATCCAAAATAAAGTATCATATTAGAGTAATTCCGAATAGATTGAACATGTAGTTACAAATTTTTTCCATTTTGTGTCATTTGATTGGTAGGTTTTACGATGTCTTACTTAAAAGTGAGATATTTATACTCTATTACTACGTTTTAAAGCAAAACAATAATGTTAATGGTAAAAAAAAATATTGATATTCAATGATCAGTGTTTTTAAAGACGATGGTGTTGGGCAAGGCGTTTTGCCTCAATGAGGCGAAACGTAAGCCCCAAGGCGTTGAAACGTAAGCCTTTTGAAACGTTAGAGAGTAAACCTTTTGAAATGTTGAGGCATTTTGAATAAAATAATATTAATTAAATTATAAAAATACTAAAAAATTAAAATAATATAAATAAATTGATTATCAATAAACTTTACCAACTTAAGACATATAAATAAATAAGAAGAGTAAGCAAGCTATCTTTGTCAATTTGTAGGTTGTGAATTTATTTTGAGTTGCAGAAGAAAAAAATAGTGCTGAGCATACACCCAGACGTCTGGGGCGTCAAAGGCATACGCTTTGTCCAGACCCGAAAAACATACGCTCAATGATATTTTTGCCTCAGGATTCATGCCCTGGGACATTTTGACCCGAACACACCCTAAAAAAGCCTTTGAAAACACTGGCACTAATGATGCATGGATGTCTCACTTTTGAGTGAGTCATGGTAATATGCACCCAATTGATTTTGCATAAAAGTAAAATTTGTTTGAGTTGATATAACTTTATTTTTAAGCTAAAACTAATTTTTAAAAAAATTTAAAAAGCTTTGATCAAATTAAATCAAATCTCATTAAATGACAATTAAAATATTAATCTACGAAATTTGTAGAAATATTAAAAAAAACAAACTTTACCAAACAAATCCTATAATTAAATTGGGCTAAATAACTAAAAGTTTGATCGGTTTAATATTTTGGTCACTGAAATTCGAAAGTGTACAATGTGACCATTAACGTTTGTAAAATTTAACAAATAAGTCACTCCAGTTAAGTATTCCGTCGAGATGCAAACAAAAATATATTTTAGCTTATTAAAAGCAGATGTAGAGCCTAATCAGCAATCCAATTGAAAAAAAAAATTACAAATTCAACCACATATCCTTCACCTATTGGCTCCCAAATAAATAGATTTAAAATTTAAAATAAAAAATATTAAAAATATTAAAAATAATAATAAAGTACTCAAAAAACCAAAATTGAAAATTGAAAATTGAAAATGAAAAAATGTTTAAAATATATATATTTTAAAACAAGAAAAATTATTTATTAAACCTACAATTTAAAATGGTCCTTTTTAAGTTTTTTTTCCTTCTTTGTTCTTGCTAAGAGTCGATAAAATGACTTAAAGTCCAATTTGGCTTCTATAACTTTCCCCTATTTTCTCGGAAGCTAAATGAAGAATTGTTTGGTTGGCTTGATATTGTTTCAATTTCTGTTTGATTTATGGCAAAAGACTTCCACTTTTGTCATAAATGCCTCTTGAACAGGTATCATTTCCCCCGTTGAACTCTTTCTCTTTCCATTGAAGCAATGTTCCTCCAATTTCTTTTTCATTTTCCCACACTTTCTCACTTCCCAAACAAAAACGAAAAATACTAAACCCACAGAATTTTTATGCAATGCACTAACTGAAAAATAGAAGAAAAAAAGGATGTAATCTTGCCGGAGCCCAACTTAACATCCACCATTTTCCCACATTTCCTCACTTCCCAAACAAAAGATAAGAGTTTCATTTTCCTCCAATTTTCTTTCTATTTTTCCACACTTTCTCACTTCCCAAACAAAAATGAAAAACACCAAACCCCCAAAATTTTTATGCAGAGCACTAATTGAAAAAGAGAAAAAAAAAAAAAAAGGACATAATCTTGCCGGAGCACAACTGTACATCCACTATTTTCCCACATTTTCTCACTTCGCAAACAAAAAGATAAGAGTTTCATTTTCCTCCAATTTTCTCTCTTTTTTCCCACACTTTCTCACTACCCAAACAAAAACAAAAAACATCAAACCCTCAAAATCTTGAGGTCTACTAAGTGAAACACCAAACCAAAAACCAAAAACACCAAGTCCAATTTTGGGGGTTTTAAAGGAAAAAAACAGAAAGTAAAATAAATTAAATAAATCACATATTACCCACTAGAGGAAGAGGAAGAGATGGCGACAGCAAAGCGGATGAGGCAGCAACAACATGGAGGAGGCGACGTCTTTTCGGTGAAGTGGAGGGAGAAAGAAGAAGGGAGACACGAGCAGAGAGAAACAGGGAAGAAAGGAGGGAAAATCGAAAAAGAAAAAATGTGGCTTGTGAAATTGGGAATACCTTTACCAAAACTGATTTTATTATCAGAAATGTTGATGTTCTCCAAGGGTTTTCTATGATTTACAATGTGAGTTATGGAAGAAGTGAAATGGGTTTTTTAATTTTGGGAACATTGATACATTATGCCATGTTTTTGTTGGCAATTTTTAAAAGGAAGGAAAAGTAGAAGAGGTGGGGAAATGAGTTTTCTTTTGTGGTTTTTTTATACTTTTTTTTTTGTTTTAATTTTTATAGTTTTGAAAAAGAATAAGAAAGTGGAGAAAAACAATTTTTGATATTTTTTATTTTATTTTCAATTATTTTCTTCTAATTTTGTAAATTACTTTATTAAAATTTTTAATTTTTTAAAATTTATTTATATGAGAGCCATTGAGTAAAAGACATGTAATTGAATTTGTAATTTTTTTTCTCAATTGGATTGCTGATTAGATTTCATATTTTCGTTTGCATCTAAACGAAATATTTAA